>CM023482.1:47569976-47843091 GCA_013339685.2 Hyalomma asiaticum
ATGTCGCTCTAAATACGTTTGGCCGCATCATAGAGCATTCCTCTACTTATTGCGCGCCTTCCTTAATAAAAATACGGTCTCTAAAAATCTTGCCCAAAATTCCAAAAAAGGTAAGACTATAGTATTGGGTTTTTTGTGAAATTTTGACTCGATCAGAAGTCGCACAAAATGCGTTTTCCCGCATCGTAGAGCCTTCCTCTACTTATTGCGCGCCTTCCTGAATAAAAATACGGTCTCTCAAAATTTTGCCCAGAATGCCAAAAAAGGTAAGACTATAGTCTCAGGTTTTTTGTGAAATTTTGACTCGATCAGAAGTCGCACAAAAATGAGCTTTACCGCATCGTAGAGCTTTCCTCTACTTATTGCGCGCCTTCCTGAATAAATATGCAGTCTCTCAAAATCTTGCCCAAAATACCAAAAAAGGTAAGACTATTGGCCTCGAGATCTTGGAGTGGCGCCCTCTCGCGTGTGACGTCAGAGCGGGGACTCCGATTTCAACCGCGCTGCAGCAGCCGCTGCTCCTGTACGCGTATCGTCTGCTTCACGTGAGAACTTTGTCGAACGAACAGCCTCGCGACGGTCAACTAACGCCTGCAACGATTGTTTTCGAGTGTAATCTTGAACTTGTTTTAGTTGCGGCCCAATCGACAGGGCCAAGAAATCCCCCGGATGGCCGACGAGTGCGCCGATGCCACCGACCGCATTGCTCGTAAGAAAGTGAAACTATGTGTGAGTGTTCGCTCTCGTTATCTTGTTTCCGCCGTACGATACTAATTAGTTTGGGTGTTTCTTTCGATATTACAGTAAGCGTGCCGTTCTCGAGCATCTACAAGTATGTAGATAAAGCTTTCGAAACGTCGCGGTGTCTCATCGAGGGCGAGGCGGTGTACGACGCAGGCCACGTTGTTGAATGCGCGGTCGAGGCCGTCAACGGAGGTCGCATCACCGTCGCCGCTCTCGTCCTCCAAACAAGTGGACTCACCAACCCACCGCACAACGTCTCTGTCGTGATCGACAGCAGTGAAGTGGCCAATGCTCGCTGCTCGTGCAAAGCAGAGTGAGGCAATGTCAACGTGTAACATAACATAGAATTTATGTTCACTGCTGGTCTGCAGTTGGTGTCGAGCTCATATCGCCTTTTGCATTGTGTTAATGTTTCTAAATTAAGAGGCAAGTTCACTATTGAGACTAGTGTGAATGTTTAATGTTGGCACCATGAAATATTTAATTGCGGCACCATTTCTATTATTTCTATAAATGAAAAGAGACTTCGTAGGTCACTTCGTGGCTTCGTAGGTAAAATACGTATGTACACCATCCAGACGCAGCCGTAGTCTCATACATCCTGCGCCGCTCAGCTGAGCTCACGAGGCGCGCTTACCCGCGAGGCGATTCGGAGGCCGCGTCGTCGGCTCCTTGTCTAGGGGCCTTCGCGGCAGGTTGTGGGACGGCACCGCACCTGGTGTAAGTCGCCTATGCTTATAGCCTGCGTGCAATAAACGGCTTAAGTATTGGCGAGGCGCTTAAACACGGTCACAAACTTACCGAAGAGTGGCGCGTACGGTGGGTAGCAGAAGTCACTGTCCGCGAAGTGTTTGCTGCACACGGTCGATGAAGGCGTGGGGCGCTTTCCCATTCTGAGCTTGACCATCCACTTCTTCTTCAGCTTTGGGTCCTTAGGATAGTTGTGAAAGCTAACGCCTCTTTCACGAGCGGACGAAGTACACTGAGGCACAGAGCAGTACTTCACCATTGCGCAGCACTCGCCGCGGAGACAAGCGGCCGCAGTTCTAAAAAACAAAGAGCCGTAGTTCTAAATGAACGTTAAAAGCAGACCCACGGTTGTTCGAACAGCGTCAGTAGCCACCATACGCGAGATAACCAACTGAACTGCTTTTTTGTTGAGATTTACCGCAACGGTGGCTTCAACACGGCGCTGGGCCTACGTAGCAGACGAAAGCGCGCGAATCCCCGGTCTGACGTCATACAGGCGCCGTTCGCAGCGCCGCCATCGGTCGCACACCAGGCGAATAGCACCATGGAATCAAGCATGCATGCGTGATCCTAGTTGCACAGGCGCGTCGTTATCAGAAGATAGTATACGAAGCACCCTACCTCCGATTGCACTTTACAGAAAAGATTAAATGACAATGCCTAATTAGGAAAATTTGTAAGCCACCCGCAGGATTAACAATGGGTACTCGTAGATAGAGGGAGTTTTGAATTGGGCCTGCATAGGACAATCGATGAATTCATTGAGGCGCAATGGATGGGGCCGTACGAACCCTTTTCTAAGATTGCGACTGGAAGACACACTCGTAAAAAGGGGAGTAAAAAAGGTAGTAACGGCAACGATTCCGGCTTTGTTTTTCGCTAATTTACTACATTCTTCTGAGGGTTTACTGCCTTAGAAGTATGCGAAGGGTCATCAATCTATTATTACTGCTAAGGGTGTACGTGAAAGGCACATACTTCCGGGACGGGTTAGTAAACGCTGTGGCTTGCAGTGGCAGTTGTACACTACGCTGGAACTGTGTTAGGCTTACGCGCACTTGTTTCGTTATGTCGGGATAACTGTCTCGTTCAGCGTTGTGGCATGCGTATACACCCGGAAGAAGTGAAATATAACAATCTGGATCTAGAGTAATGATTATTTACTTAAGCCCTCTCTGCTCACCGGTGCAACTTGTGCATCCTTAATTAGGTATGGCCAAAAATAGCTTCACTGACGGCTAAACATTCTATATGCAGCTTATTCACGGGGCTGGTAACATCGACTATTACCCTTCGTAATTAAAGGTAACACGATGTAATTAGTAGCAATTAGTATAACAGGACAGCATCATGTATCAGGAGAATGGCATCGTGCTTCGTTGATAGTAGAGCTGTTCACTTGCAATGTAATGGACTGGATATGGCAAAGTAAACAAGTCATATAAAACTGAACGCCATGAGCCCGATAAAAGACTGCCAGGTTAGTAAAGTTGCCAAACTTAATTACTACCCTCACCTATAGCTAGCAACTTCATAGTACCGTTGGTGGTACTGCGCTTAGTAGTGCCGTTACTGCCTTGTCGTTCAGTAGTTTCAGTTACTATTACGTTATTAGATGCGTTTACTACATCAATGTTAGTAGCACTAACTTTCACAAAACTGTAATGGAATGACTACGTATTGCTGGATGCCATGTTCAACACAGAGCCACAGTGGATATCCCTAATAACGCCTCAGATGCGATAACCGTTTCCCTCTTTGCAGAGAACATGCACCCCATATACCGTAAATGTACAAAAGATAGCAGAGCAATGAACACACAAAAGAAATTTCGGAATAGTGAAGACGAAGTCGTCGTAGACATAGCTAGATAGAAGCACAGCCGCGGTCTTACAGCGGTTGTGGTAGATCACGTAATAACTGGAAAACTTGCGCTACGGCACGTCAAGCGCACAGAGAGACCGCGGAGAAGATGGCTATTCCCCTAACAGTACCGCAGACTGAAGCGGGCGTAAGTCAGTGACTCTCAGGAGCCCATAAAAATTTCGCTAACGGCCGAATCTTGCCGAAAGCACTGCCTATCCTGATGGTAGGGGAAAAAAGTAAAGGAAGTTTTCTTACTGTGGACACCCTCTCACATCACAACTCGCCAGAGGATAGGAGTAATAATATAACGGCACGAAGACTACGGCACGAGTGCTCACGGACCGAATCACGGCCGATGATAGAGCCAGAACCTTAGCGCCTCTCAGGAACGAAGATGGAGCGTAGTGGAAATGAGAAGATCCTGCAAGCAGATTTAATTATACCAGAAGCCACTACAAATTGGAAAGGTGCGTTTTCCCACCACATCACCAAAACTAACCAGAAAGCAGTCGGAATAAGGGCGAAGGTTAGAGACAGGAACCTACCCAAGTCGGCGACGTCACGCCTCATTTATGCGGACATACAAAAAAACAGATAAATGGCAAAACTCTGCTGGCTACTCTGAAAAACATGATAATGGAGTTTCTAGATCGCAACAAACAATAATGGGTTGCAGCCCCTAGCGACCGCATCTGTGGGCGCTGGGAGACCGTGGTGCTTAGCTCTGCCCTTGCATATCAACTTAGGCCTGTTCTGCGGGCATTTCGCCCCGCCTAGAAGGCACCTTTTGCCCTTTCTGCAATGTTGCAGAACGTTTCAAGGAAGTTGTTTTAATGAGTTACTGAAAACCAAAACAGTCAGCGCTTGTTCGGACTGTCGCTTACGACATCCAACGCATGTCATCCGCTTAGAAACACTCATATTCGTCTGTAGTGCTGCCATGGGCTGTTGTCTCTCTGTCCATATAGTTAAAGAAAATTAATTTCTGATGCCACTGTCGGAACGTACCAGATTGCTCCACTCGTCAAGAATGTTGGTGCCTATAGAAAATAATCGTCAGCTGTAATGCACCGCTAACTGTATGAAACCTACGCCGCGAGTATAAGTGCAGTTTCCAATTTAGCCAAATGTGGGCGTTTCTTGCACTTTTTCGCCGCTCTTCCACTGAACCGCAGGGAACAAGCCACGTACGCAATTGCGCAAGCCCTCGCTGAAGTGTGTACACAGGGGTCCTTAATAAATAATTTCAAACGCTGTGTTTTTAAATGAAGGTACAAACAGCAATGTTTATTATAACAAATGGGTACTTCCTACGGTAGCGAGATTAACTCAGGGACGTTAGCGTCAGGCTGCACAAGCTTCTTTTTCTCTCGGTCATTCATAAATGTAGATTATAAAATACTGAGATTTTTACCTTTCAAATTGCACTTATGGCAGATAGGTCACAATTTCGTTTTTGAATTATTTTTAAGACAGCTATCTTGACTGCTTTGGAAAGCGAAGCAACCGAAACAAGCCATTATTAGATGTTATTCGATTAGCTAGCTCAGCGCAAAAACGACTACTTTGGATTTAGTGCACTACATAACACGGCGACCTGCGAAATGCACACCGATCACGCACGCGCCAGAGCACCCAACGAAGCGAGCACGCCGTAGGTGCGTTAGTTAACAAAAGTAAATTTGTCAATGCAACAACAGCAAGAACAATACTAAACTACGGAATGGTGGATAACCTGGACATTTGGTAGATATTTATGGAAATAAATGCGCAAACACAGGCAGGACATTGGGAGCAAACACGGACGCTGCGCTCGTCCATGTTTGCTACCTGCGCTCTGTGTGCATTCGCGCACTCATTGCCTTCTAAACTACGTCCTAACTAAAACACACACCCATGAAATATGCAACTCTTGCTCCGCCATCGGTGGTTTACTGGCTATGGTACTCGGTTGCCCACCCTGTGGTCGCAGGATCGAATCTCTGTTGCGGCGGCAACGTTCCGATGCAAGCGAAATGTTGAGGCCCGTGTTCTGCGCGATTTCCGTGCACGTTAAAGAACTTCTGGTAGTAGAAATTTCCGGAGCCCTCCACTACCGCACATCGCATGATCTTATCCTAATTTTGGGGTGTAAGACGGCACAACTCAATATAAGGCTGTGATTTGAAGCCCTCCATATCACATGGCACGCGAAAAGAGCACCGGAGTTGGCGTGACCACCAACGGTTGTGAGGACCTGGGGTTCTTTAAAGTGCACTTACAACACGCAGTACACGCGCCTCTGACGTTTTCGCCTCCACCTAAAAAACGCCACCGCCGCAGCCGCATTTACGTTTGAGGCAGAAATGCCGGAAGCGAAATAACTGTGCGTTTCCATTGGACAATAAAGAACCGCAGGCAGTTCAATTTTTTTACTACCTTCCACCTACGGCTTTTCTCTTTTTTACTCCTGCACTCTGTTTCCCATACCGGCAAAGACGCTGACACGTGCTCGCTACATGGGCCCCATGGAATAGTTATCTTTCCTTAACCGAACTACAATTATTCAAGAATGGATGATGCCATATATATGAGGTCGGGTGGTTCCCTTGGAGTGTACCGAGTTATCATGGCCGCGAGTGGTGGATGACAAGCGACTAATGTAACTTGACATGCGTGTCTCTACCTTACGTTAAATCTCAAATTATACATGCGGGGGTGCGTACACGCATTCATCGGCGAGGCATGTGCGGCTATAAAACGCAGGTGATTGAAGGTTACCCTCTATAGTTATGCCAAATTGCGTTCTCGCACTGTCAACCGATTGTTGATATAGATTACAGCAACCAGCGTCATTGACACTCCATTGAAAACTCGTCATAGCTTCCGCTGCTTGCTATTAAATAAGAAAGCGGTGGAATGTTTCCTTTGCAGTAAATGAATTTCGTGAGTGGTGCTTAAAGAAACGCCTGAACAAGCGTAAACACCCCAGCACATCCACGGCGCTTTGCTAGAAGCGATGTGTTTGTTTTTCCACGGATCTAACTAAAGATACACGTCGTCGAGGACTTCCGACTTGCTAAATATTTCTCTCTCGCAGGTGTTTCGAAAGGCTACACCCATGCGCAACGTTTGACATATTACGTGGCAGGAATAGAAAGCCCGTGGTCTCTCGAACACAATGGGCGGGTCAGCTGCACCTGCCGAGACCCTGAGATTTCCCAGCATTGCAGCACCCCTAGTATTGATCAGTGAGGCCCTCGCTGCAAACGTATTGTCGAGATACAAACTTTCGGGCACGCCTTGTATCAAAACCTTTATGCAGGTTTATCGGGATTTACAATGAACAGTCACGCTGGCGAAAGGTTAGCGGCATTGATGGTTGCGCGATTAACAATGACTGAAGAACATTCGCATTTGGATCCTACGGTGAAATGTCAGAATAATTTCTCCAGTTTTACATTCAAAAACGACGGCATAATTATGAGAGACGCCGTCGTGGAGGGCCCTCTAATTTGCAATGACTTGGGATTATTCTACGTGATATCGCATTGACGCGGGTATCAAACATTCCGCCTCCAACGAAATGTAGCCGCGGCATCTGGGATCCGGTATCCCGACTGTCGGGATACACGACCGGGATACATAGACAATCGACCACAGCCAGTACAACGTGCTCTATCCAAAATGTTGTTTATCCGTGATTTCAACATACTACGTAACCACCGCGTCACTTTTTCCCGTTTTTCTGTTTATCGGGGATTTCGTACGTACGGCTGTGGTTGACCCATACATTAACGTACTCCGCACGGTGCTCAATAGTTAAGCACTTCAGCTACTGTAAGGCAGTTCAGTTCTGCTGGGGGTGACGCTAAATCTAGTGGCTATGGTCTAGTGGCTATGGTACTCGGCTGCAGATCCGAGGGTCGCGGGATCGAATCCCGGCCGCGGCGGCTGCATTTCGATGGAGGCGAAATGTTGAGGCCCGTGTGCTGTGCGATGTCAGTGCACGTTAAAGAACCCCAGGTGGTCGAAATTTCCGGAGCCCTCCACTACGGCGTCTCTCATAATCAGAACTGGTTTTGGGACGTAAAACCCCACAAAACAACAACAAATCAAAAACGGTCTTCTGACTTGAACAGGCAGAGAAATTTTGCCTAATGTAAGTTGTTTTGGGTACACAATTCAACTTTCACGTATGTCGATTGGTAAATACTACCCACTCATTTTTTTACTGAACTCATTGTAACTGTAACAGGTTGCTTCTTATACCGACATTTCTACTGCTCTACAGCGCTATAAATCTCGTTTCAATTTTTCGTCATATCAGCTGGCAGCTAGAGGGGGGGAGGGGGCGGTGAAACAACTCATGAGCGGCGTGACGTCATTTCGCTAGCCCCCGCACGCCCAGCTCCTCTGACGTCGTCTCTACCGATGCCAGGCGTTGTGCGCAGTGCATCTTGGGTAGCATTAGGCCTACGTTGTTGCCAGACCTCTCTAGGTTGTTGGTGCCGGGTGTTATTGACGCGTGCCATTCGCGGCATGGCCGCCTGGTCCATATACGAATGTAGGCCTCTCGCCTGTCGTAACGAAACTAGGTACCTTTCTCTTGCTTCGGTTGCATATTTTATGAGTAATGTTGAAGCTGTTCGCGTGGCGTCGCCTCACAGCTTTTTATCAGGTGAGCTGAAGCAGCTTACGCCGCAGAAAATTCTGTAGCGGCGTCGGAGTAGGCATCAACTGCGGCATATAACCAACTCTAAGAGCCACCGTTTCCGGATGTACCCGACCACGCAAGCCATCCGCCATGGGATATGTGCTTTCTTGAACAAAATTTGATTGCCCGGGGCTTTACTATAGTAACAACTGATAGGGAGGGAACGATGATTAATTTCTGACACAGGCTACTTTCGTCTTGACATCCTCACCAACAGTCTCCCGCATTTTTAGATGCGATGCAGCTTATGGCGGGGGCTTTGTCCGTCCCTCCTTCCCGCGTACCACACCCCTACAGTGCATGTGCGTCGCCTCCCCCTTTCTCTCCTCTAGGAATCCTCTACTCTACGGAGCGGCACACACGACAGTTGGTGCGACAGCTGCATACTCCGCTGGGGTTCCCACCTAGTTCCGCGGTATAAAAATGACGGAGCGCGCACGCCTCATTCACCTGTGCCGCGCCGTGATGAGCGCTCGGGTTGCTGCCGGGAAAATTACATGTGTCCCCCTCAAGCTAACCATCTCCCCGCTGCTTCGCATCCACACGTGGTTCCCTTTAGCGGGAGATGGTGTAATTTCTTTAAATGCGAACTATTTTAAGCTCTCATAATGTGTGCGTGTATCGCGAAACTACCATGATCATTAGTTCAGGCCTTCAAGAGTGCACGTGCAGTTCCCCTATGCAATGATGTTAGCGAGAGCGCTTCTTTCTTCTCGTGTGCACATGGCCTCATTCCACTACTACACAGACAAGACTGCGGATGACGGGTGCACGTGTTCATGCAGAACAATAAGACAACGACACTGTGCGTCGATTTGTGCGATGCACAGCTTCTCGCAAAGCAATGCGCTTTTGCATACCGTATTATATATAGCACTGTGGTGGGACTGCGTCAAACCGACACCACGCGTGCCGCGTTTTGAGCTCCACGCGAACGCCTTTACGCTGATCTCATCACAACACTTTGCGAACCGTTCGCACGGCCTCGCAGAGTTTTGCGAGCCGTTTCCCGAAGCCTCGCTTCATGATGAAATGCGGGTGTGCATGAGACAATTCTGGGCCAGCCAAGTGCCCACCAGCATCGCTGTTCGATGCTTCTGTAGCTTTGCGCCACTAGTGCAAGCTTCGCCATTTTTAAATCGGAGCGTTCTGGGTGGATAAGTTTAGATTTGCAATGCTGTGAATAACGTTAAAAAAGTGTTCGGCATGTTTCTCTTGTATAGGTGGCGAGATAACGTAATTAATTCACAAGTTATACGTGGCCTCAGTTCTCTGTTGTGAGCACGACCTCTGAAGATATTGCGGACATATTTTCGTTACTCGCTTTCGTATCTTACTAAAGAGGCTTCAGAATAGATCGAGTTGAGGGTCACGGTCTTTTCTCAGCGGCTCCTCGTACTTTGCTTGCTACGTCCAAGTCCGTCAATTCAGTTTGACTCAATGTCTTTCTCCGCATTTCCTCGAATTCCACGTCCCTCATCAAACCCTCTGGATGTAGTTGCAGACGCTTTAGTGCACACAACTTAGCACAAATAATTAACAAACAATAAAAAATGCGGGGACAGTACCATGTGAAACCAGCAAACTCGCATGGCCTTCCTACTGCCCTTTTTTTATCAGTAGAAAGTGTTCCTCTAAAAATAGGACAGAATTCTGACGAAGTACTTCATGGAAACATGGCTGGTCAACAAACATAGGACTGAACGAATTTTGATTATGTTTTATGGCCACACTACCGAACTCGTATTTTGAGAAACGGCTTATTTTCTCGGGCCATATCTTGCTTTTGCAAACACTAACTAGAATGCTTTTTTTTCTTAGCGGATGCCCTGCCATCTAAATGATGAACTAAATGCGTGAGGACCTCCTCAGTGGCAAGAAGAAAAGCGAGTACTTGTTTGGAGAAGGGCCGCATGCATCAAGTCGGTCGTTTCGCACCCCTGTGGTTATATATCCAGGCGTCAGTTGCTAATGAGGAACTAGGCCTCCCAGATTTTCGGACGTGAGGCGCAGCATATTGCAAAATGAACCGTCATTGCGCGCCTTGGCGATTACGCTCACGTTGAACATTTGAGCTCTTCTACCTCGGAACCGCCCAATTCTGGCAACACAGACCCCATAATCGTGTCCATCAAAATCGAAACAGCGCTATTGCTGAGCCAGAAGCACCAGATAGCATCTCGTGTACGTGACTTCGCCTCGTGTTTTTCAACTTCGTCGAAAGTCCAAAGAACACCTCTCGCCAAGCAGCGCATTATAATTGACGAATCTGTGAGGCCCATTTTCCAGCCCCCTATCAGGTATCACCGAAAGAGATGGAGGTAATCGGAAACCAAATAGAATACATGCTTAGAGACGACGTAATTCAACCTCCGGAAAGCCCATGGGCCTCTCTTGTGGTGCTAGTAAAGACAAAAAGAACAAGCTTTGTGCTTCTGCGTGGATTATCAAGAGTTGAACGTCGTCACAAAGCGGAATGTCTACCCTCTTCCAAGGATCGATGACACCCTTGACAGACTACGGGATGCGAAGCTCTTCTCGTCTGTAAACCTCAAACGCGGATATATAGGCAGATCGAGGTGGACGAAAGAGATCGTGAAAAAACAGCTTTCGTCACACCAGACGTATCGTATGAGTTTAATGTACTCGCATTGGGCCTTTGCTCCGCATCTGCTCCATTTCAGCGGATGTTGGACATTGTGCTTTCCGAGCTAAAATTGCGGTCCTGTGTGGTCTACCTCGACGACGTCGCCATTTTTTTCAACCACCTTCGATCAGCATGTAAAACAGCTAAGGTGAAAACAGGGGGACACCAACCAAATTATAATCATTTAAAAGTAAAATTTACTTCTAAAGATGAAAAAACCCGACGTTTCGGGTCCCACTCGGACCCTTCTTCAGGGGTAACTGGAGGGCACCAGACAGCAGCAGTGCTTATAAGGCCTTCTTTCTTCTCTCTTCCTTCCTTTCTCACTTTCTCTTTTTTTCCGGTTCTTCAAGCAGAGGGGGGTCATGCTAGTGTTGAACCAGGTGCCGGAGTCCGCTAAAATAGACACTTGGCATTGCACCTGCAGACCGGTTCACGTTTCCAGGTGTCGCCTGAATGTGCCATGATTCCACAAAGAGCCGCTTGTGAAAACTGGTTTCCAAGTCGAGGACGCGGGTGTTGTCAAAATCGATGCGGTGGTCGTGCACCTCGCTGTGTTCAGACAATGCACTCCTTTGTCTGTCGAACTTGCGGACATCGTTCCTGTGCTGTCGTAGCCTCTCTGGGAAGTTCTTCGTCTCTCCCACGTACGACTCGCCGCAATCTGAACAAGGAATGGAGTAAATCACACCTTGCGCTCTCTCCCTCGGCAGCCTGTCTTTCGGGCGCGGAAAGAAACGGCCAAGCGTGGAAATTGGCTTGTGTGCTACTCTTATTCCCCGCTCAGACATCACACGTGCGAGCGCTTCGCTGGTACCCTGAACGTAGAGAATACACACGCGTATGGGCTTGGAATGCGGCGGGTCAGTGTCCTTTCGAAGGGGTCGGCGGGGATTAGTCTGGCGGGGATTAGTCTGGAACTTTTGTCTCAGCAGCACGTACTTCTCTGTCAACGGAGAGTACTACAAACAGCGAACTGGGACGGCAATGGGTGCGTCTGTGTCTGTCACAACTGCGAACCTCGTGATGGAAGCGGTGGAAGGAAGAGCATTGCAGTCGGCCGACATCTCTCCGAAGATATTTTTGCGGTATGTCGACGACTGCTTCTGCATTCTTAAAACTTCTGCCGTAGACGCATTCACGGCCCACCTAAACTCGATAGAGCCGGCTATTCAGTTCACCGTGGAACGGGAAAAGAACAACTGCTTGCCGTTCCTTGATGTCCTTGTGACAAAGGTGGATGGCATGCTCCAGTTCTCGGTGTACCGAAAGCCGACTCACACCGGTCGCTATCTCGACGCCAGCTCTAACCACCCTTTCCACCATAAAGTGGCGGTGGTTTCGGTTCTGCTGACCCGTGCACGGAGGGTTTGCTCTTCGGAGAACAAGCGGATAGAAGAAGAACAGGTGGTCAAAAGCGACCTTCTGAAGATCGGCTACACGAAAGCCTTCGTTGGAAAGGTTGCTCGCCGCCAGACTAATCCCCGCCGACCCCTTCGAAAGGACACTGACCCGCCGCATTCCAAGCCCATACGCGTGTGTATTCTCTACGTTCAGGGTACCAGCGAAGCGCTCGCACGTGTGATGTCTGAGCGGGGAATAAGAGTAGCACACAAGCCAATTTCCACGCTTGGCCGTTTCTTTCCGCGCCCGAAAGACAGGCTGCCGAGGGAGAGAGCGCAAGGTGCGATTTACTCCATTCCTTGTTCAGATTGCGACGCGTCGTACGTGGGAGAGACCAAGAACTTCCCAGAGAGGCTACGACAGCACATGAACGATGTCCGCAAGTTCGACAGACAAAGGAGTGCATCGGCTGAACACAGCGAGGTGCACGACCACCGCATCGATTTTGACAACACCCGCGTCCTCGACTTGGAAACCAGTTTTCACAAGCGGCTCTTTGTGGAATCATGGCACATTCAGGGGACACCTGGAAACGTGAACCGGTCTGCAGGTGCAATGCCAAGTGTCTATTTTAGCGGACTCCGGCACCTGGTTCAACACTAGCATGACCCCCCTCTGCTTGAAGAACCGGAAAAAAAGAGAAAGTGAGAAAGGAAGGAAGAGAGAAGAAAGAAGGCCTTATAAGCACTGCTGCTGTCTGGTGCCCTCCAGTTACCCCTGAAGAAGGGTCCGAGTGGGACCCGAAACGTCGGGTTTTTTCATCTTTAGAAGTAAATTTTACTTTTAAATGATTATAATTTGATGGAGACGAGTTTCCGTTTCTTGGAGTCGTGACATCACAGATAGCCAAGCATCAACGATCTGACGACGATCTATCACTGCGCATCAAATACCTGGCAGGACACCCCGTCCGTGTTCCACGAGTTTTCACCCGTTGATTGTCGTCGTACGTGGTGAAGAATGGCACCCTCTACAAAAAAAACTTTGTGCACAGCACACAAAAATTTCTCTTGGTTGTCCCTTCAGCCTTGCGATCAGAAATTATGGAAGCCTGTCACGATGATCCACCTGCAGGGCACCTTGGAGTTATCGAGCCATCAGCAGGGCACGTAGACCTGGAGCATACCACATGGGATAAGATACTACCCTACGCCACATTCGCGTATAACACCGCATTACATGAGACCACTCAGTTGATGCCATTCCATTTTGTATTTGACCGTGAGGCTACCACGCCCTTGGATACCATGCTACCTGTAAGCGAAGCTATAGAATAAAACCCAGCGATCAGCGACTCCACACAGGGAGAAGAAGAGGCGCGTCAGCTGGCACGACACCGCTTTCAAGGAGGTCCACGCATCGATGAGGACCGATGCAACTTGCGACGTAGGGAAGTCGAGTATGTGCCAGGTGACAGAGCATGGATATGGACTCCACTGCGCACGCCTAGCCTCTCCGAAAAGCTTTTGCGTCGTTATGCCGGCCCTTACCCAGTACTTCGCCGAATCAGCCCCATAAAGTACGAAGTTACGCCACAGGGACAAGCGAGCTCTTCCCGACACCGACGTCGCACAGAAAGAGTGGTGCATGTATACCTGCGACAACTTCCCCGCCACGGTGGTCTAGTGGTTATGGCTAACGCATCCATCACGCGTTTTTGGGGATGTCTGTTTCAAGTGAACCCCGCCCCTCCCCCACCCTCCGACATATATGCACAGTTTTATAGCGGTGTAGAAGATCTATACCTGGTTAGTTATTTAAAACTTTAACTCGAAGTAACCCCAATTTAGTATACACTGATATGTCAGCCACTCACTCAAGTACGCATGCAAACGCGCACCTTCTTTACGACGATTTGTAATGCCCTTTTTGTGTTTGTGTGTGGATCGTGTACTGCTGGGAGCCATAGGAAGGCTAAAGAATCTGTTTTGTGCGACCAATAGCGTTATTTTTTAAATTCTCTCGAAGCCGCAATGGAGCTGCACAGTCACACACCTCACATGCAGACACAAGCCATTTGATTAATTTCGTTGCATACAGAGTAGTTATTCTCATTTTTATGGCGCGATAAATTCAGCAACTTTCGCGAGGGTCTCCTCTGAGTTTGGTAGGGAACGCGTCGCCGCCGATGGGTAGCTGGGTATGTTTGCCACCGTCCCACAGATGAGCGCATTTCTACTTCCAAGTCCACGCGAGAGAGGTGCACACCTTGACTGGCCCTTGCCAATAACGCAGTTCTTGAGCAAAGTGGAACGCTCTCATTGCAAAACGCCAAAAACACTTCCAACTGCAGACACGGACGCGTACGCTGCCGCATGCAATGCGCGGCGTTAATTTTCACGAGATGCACATTCTGAATAATCGCATCAGTGGCAATAAATAACCGAAAATACAAACCATGTATCTCAAATCAAGCAAATGAAATGAGCCATTTATTTTACGTACTGTTCCTTAATAGCAACATTGCTTTCAAGTTCGCACACTCGGTGAAGACGGGTGGGTCACTTCGGTGTCGAAGAGGTTATCACGGTGTGGCCCAAACTCAAGCTGGTGGCATCGCTTACACGCAGCACAACTTTCCTCGAGATTGTATCCCTGCAACATAATATTTTACAACACACCACTGTCCACGCTGCCCCGCCACGGTGGTCTAGTGGTTATGGCACTCGGCTGCAGATCTGAAGGTCGTGGTATCGAATTCCGGCCGTGGCGGCTCCATTTCGATGGAGGCGAAATGTTGAGGCCCGTGTGCTGCGCGTTCTCAGTGCACGTTAAAGAACCCCAGGCGGTCGAAATTTCCGGAGACCTCCACTACGGCGTCTCTCATAAACAGAGCTGGTTGTGGGACGTTAAACCTCATAAGTAAATCAAAGTTAGCTTTCGTGCACTATACATGCTGGAGCGTTAGAAAAATGTTCGCGCCTCGGCTCCGTAGCCTTCGCTGTGCTGCCACAAAAAGTTGTCGCCAGGTGTAGCGCAAACGCACAACACCGCTTTGCCCAAGGGCACTAACGCAAGAACGCCGCTAGCATCGTGCTAGCAACTGCAATGCGAATATACTAAGAAATAGTTAAAACGCTGCCTGTCGCGAATACCTGTCGTTGCTCAGATTAGATAAGACAGCTTTGACAGAAGGCCTTTCTTAGCACGATATTTTTTTCGATGGCGAGCAGATGGGAAACAATATAATCAATGTACAATACGCCTCACTGGCTCCTTTGGTGGGCCACCGCTGCAAGGCTCTTGTGAAAGCACGAACGTCAATCTTGCATCTATAGATAGCGTGGGGGTGATGACCTACACGCAGATGCGCTGACACGAAATATACGTGCGAGCGCGCACAGCTATCACGAACGTTTGCGACCGGCTTCTGAGAAAAGATGGAAAGGTTTTGCTTTTCGGCTCCTCAAAAGCTCTCGTAGTACGGTACTTACGAAGCACAATTCCAATATAATGCATTTCCGGCTATATACAACAACGAAACCGTCACAGATTTTGAATGGTGTTATATGCCGCAACAGCAGAAATATCTCCACCATCTAGCGCTCGCTTCCCTTTTCTCGGCAAAGGTTATGACATTTCGGTTCAGTTTGATCCGAGCGCTTCCTTGCGACCCCAAAAACAGTAAATCCGCGATAGAGCACGAGGGCATCGCAGAGGCTGCAACAACGGAGCAGCATACATGCGTAAAACCATCGAAAAAGATTGAAATTTTTCGGCCGGGGATTATTATTTCCCATCAAGCCACTCGCTCAACTCTCTGCTTTCGCTTGAGGCTCTCTCCTTGAGCGACTGGCGTAATGGTGAGGGCACATCCCACGGAGCTTTACAAGCGCGCTGCCTCTCGCTGCCGCTTTTCGAAATCGCTTTAAATAATAATCGTATATGCCCTTCCGCGTAGCTACCTTCGGGTACTTGCAGTAGCATACGCACTGTATGGAAGCTGGCAAAATCCTAAACCTTAGAAACACGCTTTTAAGACGATCAGTACCGGGGCATAATTTCTTGTAGCATGAGTTTTTTTATCATATTCCGCTAATTTGCTAGTGCCATGCCTGCTCGACGCCTCGGCTCCTCCCTAAGCCGCTTACAAACGGCCCAGTGCGTGCAAACGTTGCTATTTTCTGTTTCCGAAATGTAACCTGGTCGTTCCTTATTCCGCAGTGAAAGCTCGGCTTTCCGCAAAAGAATATTTTGCGTTTTTGTCCGTACTAGGTGATGTTAGCCTATAAAAACTGGTATCGCTTAGCGCAATTACTCGTTTTAAAAGTGAATTTCCTGACACGCATGCAAAGCATGGAAATAAAGATAAAAGGTCGGGTTGTTTTCCTCTAGAGAATGCGCGACCCAGAGGGCGAGCCACCTCCAGAACTGACGAAATAGCGAATGTCTCATCTGCGAAAATATCATGCATACAAACTCGACAGTTTCCACAGAAATTGGACAGTTTCCACCGAAACTGACAAAATTGTTCAAAATTGCGCGGAAGCGTCACCCATGGCGTTCTGTTAACATTGAGATTACGCTGTCTTGATGTCCTACTCCCTCGGCGCTCTTTACTTGTGGCGACAACCCTATTGTCGGCTTAGCTACCCACCATAATAATGGCCATTTCGCTGCAGCGCACTCTCACGCGCGGTTGTGAAAAAACTCTTCGACTATCAGCTCACCATTTCTCTTTAATTTCGCGCTAATGCCTGTTCGAGGTATACAAGCCGAAATCCCCAAGTATAAATCACAGCTTTTACGCCGGTTATATCACCCTCTGGGTCAGTAAATGCGACGTGGGGCGAAATCGAAGGAACTCCATTTGGCAGTTGATCAAGTAGAAAGTTAGGCCCCACATGCCCGACTCACCTGCTCGCAGCCTGTATGAATGTCTCGTCGTCCGAGGTAAAGCCAGGAGGAGGCGAACACGTGAAAACCCTGTACCAATCACTTACTGTGATTGGTACAGGGTTTTCATGTGGTACAGGGTTTTCAGTACAGGATTTGTACAGTGACCAGCCCATCCCAGAAGTCCAGACGCTTACGGCATTGGGTCTTTTCATTTAGGACAAAGGAAACGGCGCCAAAACCACCCAAAGACATTCTGCCACTACCCATCAGACAATCCGTCTAATTAAACGAATTGCAAACAGGATAAGGCGGGCCTTTACTGTACTTGTTAGTGCAGGCCTTTGGGTGGGGAAGGGGGGGGGGGAGTTCTTAGCCGCTTTCCCACTCATTGCCCTACCTGCATCTCTACGCAACAGAAAACAACAAATCTTGACTGCCTTATCTGACAAGCATACAAAGCGGCATTAGGGATACCTCACTACACACAAATAGCAAAATTTCAACTCGGCATTCACGACACACTTAAGCAACTTTGCGCGGCCTACCTCGCCATAGAGATGGTGCGGCCTACGAAAACTAAAGCAGGCACAAGTATCCTCACCCAAATAGAACACAACGTTGAAACAGAAACCGACAAAGTGACAGACCTACCCTCATCAGTCAGAAAACGGCTAACCATAATATGTTCGCTGAAATTATGCACCCCATACACCACAAGGCTAGGAAGGCGTCCGGCGTTCTGGCCTCACATAAAGTACATAACAAACCGGACCTCATCGACATTGATGCCGCTGAATACAATACTCCCAGCAGAGCATTCGCCGGGGCAGGGATTACGGGACGCAAGCCACAGTCAGGCATATCTCCCTTGATCCGTGTACGCACATCCGAAATAGCTGAGGAGGCAGCCATCGCTTTTGATTTTACAAATTTTCAAGCTGATATCATCAGCGACTGCAAGACTGCCATAAACAATTTTTTCCGGGGTAGAATGGCAAATTTTTACTCCAGATATTCTCAAACAAGTGCCCTCCCCAGAATGGGTTCCGGCACACTACGGCAAACCTAGAAACGACGCGGCTCACTAGGCAGCATGAGGTTCAGTTGGCCAGTTGGTCAGCACCTCCGCCGTGGGGACAGCTATGGATAGCCTAAACGCATTTCACGATAATTCTCACTACTGCCGCCTTAGACGAATCCCGCCCGCACATATGATGCTCAGTAAAGAGCAGGAAACCACCTGGAGGAGACTCGAACTTTTTTCCCTAACCAGGTAGTCGTCTCCCATATGTTCCCAAAACAATTTTCTCTTTCATACGCATTCTGCGAGGAGAGAGCAACCCTTAATCATATACTCTGGGGATACATGAAGACTCCCCCCTACAGAAATGCAGGAAATCTTGCTTCCGGATGACTGGGAGGCCCTGCTGCGCAACTCAGACCAGCACATACAAGACGGAATCCTCATGCGCGTCCTTAGGGTTGCCAGAAGGCCTGACCTGCTGACCACCTAGCGGGGCGAAGTAACCCAGCGCATATATAGCCAATACGACTAAAAAAAGGTTTCTTCTCTCTCTCTCTCTCTCTCTCTCTCTCAAGGAAACTAAAAGCATTTGGTGCACGAAATAGCAAGACTAATTTATGTCAACCAAGCGCACTTAAGGAGCTTGCATCGGTGGTCTTTTTTTACTGGCTTTTATAGTTGTAAGGCAACACCTAGTACGCTTTTTTAACAGGAAGTGTTCCTGGCTTTTATAGTTGAAAGGAAACAGCTAGTTCGCTTTTTTCACGGGGAGTGCCTTGTCCCAGGGTCCACCACGACCTCACTACGTCATTTCCATAACGGAAGTAACGCAGCAAAACATATAACAACAACGAAAAATAACACCCCGAAAAATTCTCATTGACGTTCTGGGAATCGAACTGGCAGCGCCCGGCTGCACGACAAAAGGTAGACGATTTTCTACTACTGCGCCATAAGCGCATGTGCTCGAAGCTGTACGAACGCGGCGTAGATTCTATATCTAGTTTCTTGCTGTCTTCCACGATGCGTCCGTCCGCCTCTGCGGGCGCGCTTCAGAGGTGCATTTTGCAAAGTAGCTTCCGCCATCGACTAGAGGCAAATTGAAGCCACGGCCTGTCTGGAGAGGCGCGAGCACCTCTCTAGTCCTACCGTGGCTTCACTTCGCCACTCCTCGATGGTGACACGGTTGCACGCCCGTTCCAAAGTGGGCGTTTCGTCGCAGACGGTGTCTCCACGCGTCAGTACTTGGCAACCGAGCTACACGACTTTCTGCCCCTGAAGAGGACACAGACGAGGGGGTAACACGACATGGCGTCCCAGAGACGCAAAGACTAGATCGTCGAAGCGGGCACCTCATCGTAAAGATCTCAAGAGACACCAAGCCTGGTACTGGCACCGCCTGCCGACCAACACTTTTCGGAACTTGCACAAGCTTCACATTACGTACCCATGCGGATATACCGACATATGCCCAAGGTGCGGAAACGTTGCAACACTTGGACGCATAACATACAGTTGTCCAGAGCGACCCGCTTCAGTTGTCTGTGGACAAACGCACACGATATGGGCGTAGTGGTGGGAGGAGCGAGTCGCGGAACGGGCCCTCGGAAGCCATTTGGTGGCCACGAGCCAGGCCCGGCGAGCTGCTATAACCAGCGGTGCCTTGGAAGAGGAGCCCGACCTCCGATTACCCAATTTTTGTTTTTGTTCTATAATAAAATTTTTCTCTGTCTCTCTCTCAGCAATACAGGGTTCAGTCCCGTAAGGTCTCAGTATTAAAATGTCGTGCACGTGCAGACATCTTGACACATTATTTTTATAAAACATGTGGATGTTGCTGATGTAGTAACCAGCTTTTTTTTCGAAATGCCGTGACGAAGAGGAAATATAACGGTTTGCTGCGCTAATGAAGCGTGGCACGTTGAAGCATAATTGATATTGCTCGCATTCTTCTTCCAGGGGACTAGCATGTGCCAGAACATGGAACAGGTCTTGGAACAGGTTCCGCAACAAGTACAGGAAACTGGCCATGTATAACTAGGCTGTATTAATTTCCATACCACCGTTCCGTCGCACTGATAAAGTCATTCCTTTCTTTTTGTTAGATCTTGTCTAGAAGATATCGCTGCAAGGTCCTCTGCACTCGCTTTCAAAATATGACCCGGTTGATTTTTAGCATTTGTGCTACATTGCAGCAGGTTCTTCAGCAAACTAAATAAAAGGCAGCATCATTCAGTCTGTAATAACCGGGGAGAGTAAATATGAGTATGCGAACATAGCCGCCGTCTCCTTAAATAATTTTTGCGAGAATCCCAGCCTGGCAGTGTGAGCCGCTGCAACCAAGGTTCCCGAGAGAGACCTATGCGTAGCGAGGGCTCAGTGTTTCTATGGAGCGATAAGCGTTGAAATAAATCTGGGGCAGGGAAGCAATTTGCCAATAATGGCTTTCAGAGAAACTCCGCACTTGTTTCCCAAGAGTACCGAAGGTGCCGACATCCCGCCACACGTGGTGGAACTTAACCACGGTCTAAATCGGTCGCTTTCGCAATACCCCACGTCCCATACCCACTCTGTAAAATTACATCCTGACGATATGCGTGTCACCGAAGCGATCTGCCTATACGCGCTGCCGGGAGACTTCAGGGAATTCGAATTATTGCGAACTCAGGTAAGGAGAAATCGTAGAGAGCGCTGCGGTGAAGCGAACCTCGGCGGGCGCACTGGCGACCGCGACTCGGAAACTGGAGGGAAGATAGGACCACCTCCTCTCTCGTTACTTTCCTCCGCTTCCTGCTATTTCCGGACGCTTCCGGGAATCACATCGATCCATCCGCACTTACCGGAACCGCAGACCCGGACGAGCTGCACGTGAGCACCTTGCATTTAAAGCCCCTGGGGGTATCCGTGTCGTGGCGTGTGTACGGACATGAGCTCTATGCAAATGATCTTCGTGTCATGCTGATAATGAGCCTGGTTCCAGTGCTCGCACTGACCTAATGGTCTAGTATTTGCTTTCGAGCCGAGGTAGCGTGCAGTACATTCTGCCGAACTAACTTGCGATGGGAATTCTTCAACTCTGATTAGTTCCGGGCTGTATAGAATCACCAATCAGCCCCTTTCCTCCCTCCACTTGAAACTTCTGAAATTATAGAATTTAAGCTGGACGCTAATTCAAAATCATGGCTCCGCACCCTTCAGCAGGGCTCAGTGCTTAATTCTCAGAAAATGAAAAGCAGAAAAAAAGTACACCTAGACTTCAAGCATTTCAGATGGTTTTGAGACCTTTTTCATGGTACAGTGAACAGCAAACGAGCATTGCACCGTCCATGTTAACATAAAGGCGAGCGTATTCTAAAGGTATCCTTCATAACCTGACAAAATGTGTTTAATTTGCAACGATTGTTTAGTTTAAATATCAGTAATCATGGGCAGAGTAAATAGGCGACTCGCTGCGAAGAGCTTGGCAATATTTTTCAGCTTGCCTATTTGTACTTTATCGTGCACCATATTTACAAAAAATAGCGTGATTGCAGATGTCAATGGATGCTGTATAACACATTATCCCTACTACTCCAAGCACGAGCAAAACACTACAGGTCACCGGTACCATCACTTTTGTAGCATCTACGCGCAGCTCAATATTTCCTCTTTCCGCGAGAACACACGCTTTTATTGACTCAGAACGCATGCCATTTTCATTAATGGCATGCATTCTGAGTCTGAATGGAAGCTATGGATTCAAGAAATTACCCCAGATATCCCAGAGCTCTCATCAATGCGGTTTTCTCCTTTCATTGTGCAACTGTCGCTTCTCGAGTGGCCGGGAAGGCACTTGTCGCAACTCGAGCATATGTTTCCTATTTTACTTCAACATTTGTCATCTTATGGCAAAGAATATCTTTCTGAGATTTAGCACTGCCCAAGTTGCTTATTCACTCTCTAATCTATGAATTTCTTTGTTTTAAATAAAATCTTCCGTTTGACCAGGCAGACAACTGTGAAAAAACATGGCCAGAGGGAGGAGGGAACAGCACAATCATACCTTACATATTTCTGTTTTTATTGTATATAAGTCTGCCTTATGCTATATTTTGTGATCTTTCAATAAATGATTCAGTTGTTAGTACGCACTTGTGCTGTTCTCTCCTCTCTGTCTATGTTTCTTACGCAGTTTTTCAAATAATGGAATACCAACACGTCCAACTGTCTATTCTTTTTCTACTGTGGAAAATTTCTCAGCCAATCTTTTGTGTTCTCACGCCGTTTCCCACCTAAAATTTTTCACGTGGTGAGTCGTTCGCAACACATAGATGATGCTATGAGATCAAACATCTACGCTCACACGATAATTTTATTTATTCTGGCTTTTGTATGAAACGGAGACATATTAAAGCTCAACAGAACAAAGAATGCGTCGAACGAACCAAGCTATAAGAAGGAATATAAATCGCGTTCGTACAGCTTCAGTCGTATGCGGCGTTAGCGCAATGGTTGTTGTGGCGCGGGGGGGCTGTGAGTTCGACTCCCAGCGCACACGCAGAAGCTTTTCTGGGTGTTTTTCGTTGTTGTTAATGTTTATTTTACTGCGGCATATCCGTTACGGTAGTGACGTACGGGGTCATGGTGGACACCGGCATAAAACACTTTCGTATTAAAAATTCGCGATCCTTGCGCCAGTAGCGCAAGTCTAGCCCAGCAGCAAAGCTGAAGGGCACTTGGCTGGTCCGCGTCTGTATCCGGAACGCACGCATTTCAGTCGTAGTTCGAGGCGTGAGATTTTGCACCCAGCTCAGGACAAACACTTTCGTGTGGAACTACAGACACGTAGCATGCATGGCCTCGGCTTCGCGCCATCCGCCCTTCTGGAGCAGTAAACTATGCATTTGTACATAGCTTCGCGCCATGACAGGGCGCACGCTCCAGCGGTGCGAAGTTCTACAAAAACGAATAGCTTTGCGAGAAGCTGGGCAGCGGTTGGTTGGTTGGTTGGTCCTTGGGTATCTTGGCGCAACCCACTCTGGGGGATCGGCCATGAACCGGAAAAGAAATTTGTGTGGGCATATCGATGCACGATGTCGTTGTTGTCTTCTTCAGCTTGCAAGAGGAGGACTTTGCCCCTGCCAGCCGCGGTTTTGACAGTGAAGAAGTTGGCTGATGGAATGTGTGTAATATAAGAAAGAAGCGCGCGTGCGAATGCAGCAGATTGGGCATTGCATAGAAGAGGTGCAGGAGCACTCTTGGGGAAAAGAACTAATGATACTAATAGTTTTGTTATAGACCGAACAATTTACGGTGAGCAAGAAATGCTTCGCTTTTGAAACCGCTACACTATTATGGGAGACGCCGTAGTGGAGGCCTCGGGAATTTCCGGCCACCTGGGGTATTTTAATGTGCACTGATATTCTGCAGTGCATGGACAAGATTTTGCCTCCATCGAGGCAAAATCTTGCCTCGATGTAGGCGGACAAGATTTTGGAGGCGGACAAGATTTTGCGTCCAGCCGCTGCGTCTGGGATTTGATCCCATGGGCATCGGATTATCCTCCGAGTGCCATAGCCACTAGACCACAGTGGCGTGCCGTACGCGCCCTCTAGAGCAGACTTTGTTAGGCTTAAGCAATTAGGCAGAACAAGGCACACGCAGGCTCTTCAATACAGCGCAGCAAATGAATATGTTAAAATATATAGATCATATCAAATCTTTTAATTTCTAGCAAATAAAAGAGGAAAGAAGGAAACAGAAAGGACATGAGAGGAAGGAACAAACAGAAGAAAAGGGTGAAAGGGACATAAATAGAACAAATACATACATACATACATACATACATACATACATACATACATACATACATACATACATACATACATACATACATACATACATACATACATACATACATACATACATACATACATACATAGGAAGGCGCGCGCACGCGAAACTTGTCCTGGCCACTTTCCCGATACGGGAAGGCGTCCTCAAATTTTGTGCATACTCTGGGTGAACTGCACATTTTTATATTTTATCTGGGAGCGAATGTGCTGTTTTACAGTGAGTTACTAGAGGCAGCGTATAAAACACATTATGATGATGACCTCAAAGATTACATTGATCGGTGGATTTATAGGATTTTACGTCCCAAGACCACGATTTGATTATGTTAGAGTGGGCATGTATCTGATCAATGTCTAAGCCGTTGCCTTTAGTTATTGTTTCATTTGTCCTGGCCTGATCTGGCTGCTAACCAATAGCTCAATAGTCCGCGTAATCCAATGCCTTTTCAGCGTTAATGCGAAGAGTGCGCTATATATCGCACAAATATTTTGTCAAGCCTGTAGACAGCCTTCAAATGTTGTTTTACTTCCAATAATTCGTGCACCTTACATTCTGATACATTTGCTGGCTGCGTAATGTTCATGTTATTTCCATCGAAGTACCGCTTCTTCTGAAGCTCTCATTAAGCGGCTTAGCAAAAACTTTGCTGTCGTCTTTTACACGAAATCTTATTAGCCTTCATCCATAGCGAGTGGCGACTTGACGTACACTGATAGTGAACCATGTTTATATTAAGAGCTGAAGGAATTCCGTAGAACAGCATCACGCTGTGGTTTTGGCAAATATTTCTCACAGACATGCCTGTTTTCATGCATAAGCGGCCCGAGACAAGCAATATTTGCGCGAGATTATCGGTCATGGTCTTGTGATATTGGTCGTGACATTTGTGAAAATCTCTCGAGGAGGTACTACAGCCAGCACACGCTTGTGTTTCAAAAGCTGTAGACAGAAGCACGCATCAAATTTCTCTATGCGTGACGTACTTACCTTCGGTCCGGAACTTGTTCCGCCGCACTTAGCTCACAAGTTGTTGCTAATTCATCATCGGAGGATGTGCCAAAAAAGAATACTCGGGAACGGAGCACACAGCACCTGTCAGTGGTGGTATACATTTATAAAGGCAATAGGTAAGCTCGGCGTAGAAACAACCACAAGGTAGGGGTCACCAGGCACATGGGCAGCTGCTGCTTTCAGGATTGATAAGCGTCGTCTAATGGCATCGCATTTCCTGGCTGTTTTGATGAATTCATGGCTACAGAGTTCAGTCTCTAATTTCTAGAGTGTGAGTTGAAAGCCTCGTCGCCAGTGGCCACATTTCGATAAGACTAAAATAAAAGAACACCCCTGCACTTACTTGTCTTCCATGACAAAGAAACACGGGCGGTCGATGTTGACGGTATGCGATTTTAGTAGAGTTACACATATTACCCTACCGTTCCTGATAAGATTGTTCCGTCTAAAGGCGCCTGAGTGACAATGTTGTTCATGCGTTCAAGGCCAGCAAGTAGACTAGCAAGCTTATTGTTCCATTCTTTTGAGACCATGTCATCGTGCTCATTAGCAGCGCACTCGCCTGTCCGTACCATATATTGGCTCTGACACGATAGGGGAAATTTAGAAACATCATGCACGGGGTGCTGTCAAAATGTCCAGTGCGTTTCAGTTCTATGTGATGAGACATCACCCCTTCTGAACGCGAGAACGCATGCGCGAATCCTAGCACAGGGCTTGCATTGCTATCGACACGTTAGGATCAGTAGGTTAGGAACAGCGCTAACGAGGGCAGAACTCTACCAACTGTGGGTGCAACGCAGCAGAGAAAATATTCTTCAACTACTACAGATACATGCCACTAGTAGGGTTAATAGAACTTGGCCTTACGCCCCAGCGTACCTCCGAAAATACGGCGGGTCATCTTTGCATTTACCTTGATTAAACAGTGACAATACACACATTGAGTCTCGCAGATACTATCAAGAATATACAAGAAATGCATGCATGGGCCACGTGCTGCGTAAGGAAAATCGCGTAATCGGTCGGTAATTAACTGAAACGTTGACCATGCGCTCTAGATGTCTCACAGTTTTCGCCTCTGCCCGTTTCAACTTCAAAGAGATTTCTTGCTCTGTGCAGGATTTGCAGGAACTTAATTAACCTACCAAGATGATTCGACGTTAACGCGGAAAGCAACCTTAACTTTACGCCCAGACAGATGGAGCTTCGTAAAACAGTAGTAAATTTACATTCCTTGGAATACTGTGATTATTGAATAACATAATCAAATCGTGCAATTCGCCTTCGAGACAGGTCTGTTTAGAAAGCGACGTTATTATAGCAGCCGAAGAGCCAGGCGTGCGGATGACCCAAATGTTTCTACTTTTTTAGGGGCGAAGCTCCTTACGGTTTGGGTCTGTCCGTCCATTGTAGCAGCTGATTGTAGTAGCGCGTTAGGAACGCGCTACTAGGAGGGGGCGTGTGGGAGGCGCGCGAGCTCTCTCACTCTTCCATCTGCTGTCTTGTGAGAGAGAGCGAAAGGCGCGCGTTGACTATGGAAACGCTCTTTCTTCGAATGACGCACTACCAGCTCGCAAAGAAGGAGAACGCGTCCTCACCCGCGAGAGAGAAGCTTGACGCAGGAAGCGTCTTCTAGCGAGTTTCTTGATTGAAAAATACCGACTGCTCGCGCTGGAGAACTGTTCACCGGCCACCCATATATATATATATATATATATATATATATATATGCACTGGATCTTGACTTGCAATGAAGTGCCGGTGGGAGATTTCGCTTGTGCGTAGTTGAACCATAAGGATTCGTAGCGTGCACGTTAAGTAAATTAATCCGGAACTCGGCACGATCTACGATGAACCTCCGGAGCTTCGCCCACTCATCATCATTCACTCCGTGGATATGCTGTGAATTTTTTTCTAACCCCCCCCCCTTCCCCACTTCTTTCTTCGAGTGAAATGCAGGCTGTTGAAATCGCTCTCATTTTCGGATGTTGAGGCTCCATGGAGTACAGTTTTCTTAATATTGATAATGTTTAGATATCCTAATAAATAAAGATCAACTCTCCTTAAAATGAAACTCAATATGTGAACTGTCCTGTTATGGGTTCATTTTCTTATAGGCATGATGCTGTTGTTTTAAGGGGACCTCACTGGGGAGTCCAAAACAAATCTGCGTGACATTTCATTGGAATAAGATTGGGGCTCCAAATTTTCGCTCACCCTGGCACAGGGTACGTGCAGTAGGCGGTTATAAAGCATGGATATACTGCAACAACGGAAGCAATAAGACATCTCTATTCACGTATCTTCCTGCATTGTCAATACGCGTACGTGATCGATGTACTATACTCCACATGCACGGCACGACTCCCTCCTTCCGGCAGCGTTGCATCTTCCTGTTGCCGCAAGTCTCGTCCCTTCGAGCATAGCGCGAACAATCCTGTCAAGCCGGCGGTTCCTAGAGATATGAATGTGTATTCGATACGCGTGACGGCTGTCGGCGGGGGCGCGGGAAATAGTGCAAGTCAGAGGAAAATGCTTCCAGGACTGCTCGGACACTGCAAGCCCATATCGGAGCAACGGAAAAGCGTCGTGCTTTTATTTTTCTTGTCACCAGACTCAATTCATCAGGTACTACCACATAGGTTTCTTTATTCTTAGCACTTCGTAATACGTATTTCTGTTTCCAGGAATATTGACCGCGAGCAACTATTTGGGCAAGAGAAAATCGCTAACTTTCGCATATGGGCAAAGAACTCCTACAAGTAAAATAAGAAAATAAGGAACTTGCGCACGATGACAAAAGAAGAAAGACCAAAGGTGCGAACGCTAGCACCAATGTTCAGGTGTACAAAAGAAATAACGAGTAACATATGTTGAACATTTGCCCGACGACAAGTTTTTAAAACCTCGCGAAAGTGAAAGAACTGAGAACCTCACTTGCAGCTGAAGCACAGGAGGCATTGCGAGACACTGCGTACACACTGCTTGATTCAGTTCCTAATAATGATTTGACAGGTGGCAGTACTAGAAAGCACATTCGGTGACTAATTTCAGAGAACTGCTCGAAAAGTGTTAATTCCCCCCCATGAACGTAAGACCAATAAAGATGTATTCCAGGCATCACAACAACATTGGACCGACCTTCGCGCAACGTTGGAAAACATTCGATGCAATATTGCAACTACATTGGATTTCGGGGTCCATGCTACACTTTAGACTAGATTAGTCAAATGTTCGATACCAGTCGTATAACGTTGGAAAAATTGGGAAAGAATGGCTTTGGCCAACATTGTCCATCGTCTGTATATTCAATGTCGGTAACCTTGTAAAACACTGGCAGCTGGAACCGTTTTATCCAGCCTTTATTGATGGCTGTTCCATCATTTTTTGCCAGCATTCATCGTTGGATGAGGCAGCATTTCTTGCCAGCCTTCTTTATTGGCTTATCCCATATTTTCCCCGCCGTTTTTATTGGCTATCATGCACACACTTAAATTTGCTTTGCCGAGGCTTCTGGCTCTAGGAAAAAGCAAGAATGTCCAGTAAATTATGGGAATAACAACCCAGGCAGCACAACAACATTGGACCGACCTTCGCGCAACGTTGGAAAACATTGGATACAATATTTGAACTACATTGGATTTCGGGGCCCATGGTACACTTTAGACTAGATTAGTCCAATGTTGGATACCAGTCGTATAATAATGGAAAAATTAAAATTAAGAAACAATGGCTCTGGCCAACATTGTCCATCGTGTGTATTTTCAATATTGGTAAGCTTGTATAAACGATGGCAGCTCGAACCGTTTTTTCCAGCCTTTATTGATGGCTGTTCCATCATTTTTTGCCAGCATTCATCATTTGATGAGGCAGCATTTCTTGTCAGCCTGCTTTGTGTGCTGATCCTATATTTTCCCCACCTTTTTTATTGGCTATCATGCACGCACTTAAATTTGTTTTGCCGAGTCTTCTGCTTCTAGCAAAAAGCAAGAATATCCAGTAAATTATGGGTGTAACAATAGGTTTATTTTGTACTTAATATTCGTGTATGTGTTGCCAGCTTGGGAAATGAATTTTGTTATATTCACGCTTCGTGGTTATGACGATAGCATAAAACAGACAAATGGTCAATGAACTCGTACGCTAATGCCGCAACGTATCTTTCGAACACATACACACATACAAATAAGCAAAATGTCTTCTTTGTGACACATTTTATTCGTGAATTTGAGACATGCGAAGGGATTGAAAAGAAAATTCTGATAAAATCAACAAATCAATATTCAATCTAAGTTTTAAATCCACTGTATATGATAAGCCTCGAGAAAACTAAATGCATAAGCACCATAAGTAAAAAGTAAAGACACAAGAAAACGTACACCAAAAACTATGCGACACGTTATGGTTCACTCGCTTATTAAATGGTGGAGCAGCTGAAGCTTGAAAGGTTCCTTAAACAATTGCATGAAATGGCTGAATTGAAGAAATTAAACGCTTCTTCAATTAAAACAACATAAGTGATTGTTAGGATACGGTGACGTGTTTCAGCATGCAGAATCCCGAACGGGGGGTATCTGGGGACAAACGGACGACTTCTAAAGAACCGAAAACTAGGAATAAGAAATGACCGTTAAAGACCAAAAGGAAAACATGTGTTTCACGCAAGACAAAAACAAAGAAACATGAAAGTCACACGAACCAAAACAGCTTTGCTAGGAGCGATTACTTCATCTGCCGCGATGTACACAACAAAGCCCACCACGTGCGTATTTACAAATAGAACAAACCTAAATAAAATACGCAGTAATACATTGTATAATAAACCCGGCACACACCAAAATGAGGGAATGGGCACGACGGAACGCACAATGAGTAAAATAAACGAATGGCTAAAATCGATACAAAGCTTTCAAGAAAACCTTTAGAACAATCCGAACACGTTGAGGCTCATATGTTCAGTTCACCTATAATGTCCGGTCCAAAGAAGCGCAGGGCTGTCACTTTCTCACTCTGCAGAAGCTTTCAATCCCGAGTTCTGTGTTCCTAGTCCACTTAGGGATTCTGACTTCGTAAACTCGCCAGTTTCAGCAGATACACGATGCCCGTGCGACATAACCTGTGCGTCCGAAAAACCTCTGCCGAGTGAAAGCCGCTTCGCCTGCCTCCCCCCTAGCTCGGTACGAAGAAACATGTCAAACATGTATGCGAAGCAAAACGGATTAGTGGAGCCCACGCAGCTCCCCCACCCCCACCCCCCTTCCCTGCCGCGATACGCTTGGATGTTCAGGGGCCTCCTGTGCCTGCTGCTCGAGGTAGAAAGTTAACAAAGGCGTTTCTTTACCTTCCAACGTTTTGCGTATACCGTATTTGCTCATGCACTACTTATACCGTGCTTACTCGCGCATACCACGTAACTCGTGTTTTTTTTCTCCATGAATGTAGAAGTTCTAGAAGGTGGGTAAGTGACATGGTAATTTCGCAAATACTTCCAAAATATCCTGTGAGGAATCTTGACGCGTGCTGAGCTGAGATGTGTCAAATGAAATGTATCACAAAAACGAAGGTAGCTTTCACTCAACAGAACGTGTACTTTAACAGCCAAATTCATTCGTGGGCTGCATTCAAGCATTAGCGGATTTGAGACTCGGGAATTGTCGTCACTGGTGCTGTCAGCGGCGTCTCCGAACTCCAGTATCAAGCGTGACTCATATTCACGTGTCGAAATCTTCGTGGCGGCACGGCTCTCAGTTAACCGGCAAACGCTATGTTGAATTTGTTTTGTAGGTATCGCCAACATGTCGCTACTAAACAATCAAAATGCGATCGGCTATGGTGAATCCTGGGCTACCGAACACGCAATACTGATAAAGGACAGTGCTAGCCTGCGCCACGTGGCCCTGGGTGTCACGGGGAGAGCATGCAAGTAATATTCTTGCGTAAACCGTATATAAAGTTGGGAGTGCAGAAATGACGTGTGGGCGCTAATTATGCGAGTGCACGCGGTACGTACATATATATTAACGTTGTTTCAAATGAAAAATAAGTGATTGCTTCCAATATGTCGGTTGTATTTCCCAAGGTGAACAACATAGGCGCGGCAATATTTACGTCTGGACAATATTAACTCGCAAGCAGCATTGCTGTCCTGTATTGGCCAAAGCAGCTAGAATGTCTGGAGAGTACACACAGCCTACTTCTATTATTTTGCAAATATTGCTATGACAACAGATGAAGTGACCTGCTATGCCAGGCACGTGGGCTCGGAAGCCGCTAACATGCTGCTGGGCATTTTGAACCATGTCATGGCATTGTAGATGTGGTTTGCTCAACTTCCAGTGTGCAAGTTCTAGCATGCTTCACACACACTTAGCTAGAACTAGCGCAAATAAACAATTGCGTAAATTATAGAGATAATTTTTTCTGCCGCACTGAATACAAACACAATGACTTTTCTGAACTCATTCGCGGCACCGAGTCGAGCTAGTGGTCCTTTCATATTAGTAAAAGTGGAAATATATCGTGTGTACTTACCTCCCGATATATCATGTGTACTTGCCAATGTTACCAACATTGATGCTACAACTCTTGTGTGCCGGACAATATTGTCCGACACAGAACATTCGAAGTCCAACATTGGCGTTGCAGCGAGATTCATTGGACGATATATACAGCCTGCCGCCATTAGATAACCAATATTGATAGGACTATATGGAAACTGACCCATCATTACCATCCTTGTGGACTGGCCCCACCAATAATGAATGCTGAGTGGCAACTATGGCCCACTTTTGCCTTCTTAACAGGATGGAAGAAACATTACTGCAAATTGAATGGTTACAATGGTCCATTGCTGGAGGCCTTAGCAGATGGCATTTCCAGTGATGGCTTATGATTGGTACCACAAGACCTTCATTGGATCTCCGTAAGCCAACAAAAAAGAATATTGGCCCGAGCATCTGTGGTGCCTGGGATGTTATCTTGTTGCGAGTGCCTTCTTCATTGCCTCTGAAATTGCGCTTAGTGATGAGAACAGGAAAGGTGAGGAAATGACGCTGCATTTGTTGAAGCTCCGTAGCGGTAGTCTTTGAAGCCTAATGCAGGAGTTCCTTTTTATTCTAGAACATTGTCATTTGTACTCACTGCATTCGTTATTCTGCGGAGCGCTGGCGGCTATAGCAATATATAATCACATTTAGGTCATGCTTCGCCTAAATCATATATATGGCGTTACTTTGCTCAGCTTGCAAAACAGCGAGACTGGCTATTCTGAATGCGAGACGGCTTCTCTTTTCAAATTTTCAATATCCGTTTGACAATAAATGGGAAACCGCTGCCTGCATGGTGGCTGCTCGAAAGTAGAAAAGGAACCACTGAAGCTTCTACTCGAAAATGAACTGGAAGACGTGTTCAGTGCAGAACAAAGGAAAAAACATTCGCATATCTGCAATTGTGTCTGAAGAAATCACGTGCTACTGTGTTATAGCTGCGAAGTGCTAAAAGATCAACCACACTACTTTCCAGTATGTATCACGCTCCTTCAATATTCATACACAAAATAACTTGAGTTACCAGTTGATAGCTGTCCCAAAGGTTACATTCATTCTTTGGCTTCATTTAGTTGGAAATGCAGTCTCCCCCCCTTTCATGGTACGTTCGTCACGCACCGCATAGGGCCTGTCGAACATACCATGCATTCCCGCTGTATCCATTTTGCGAACTTCGCTTAGTGAAGCTAGCTATAGGCTGCTTTCCTAAGCTAACCGGTGTCTGCAGCTAGGAATAAGAGCTGAATAGCTTAAACACAGCTTTCTGGGCAAAGGAAAGTTCGCATGGCTACCGGTATCAGCAAATCATAAGAGAACTGGTATTAAGCAGCCCAGGCATCATTAAAGAACGTATAACTACATCGAGCCTAAACAAATCGTCTTGTTGCTTACAGCGAATGTGTTAGGAAACAATATTGACCGCAGAATTGCCATAATGAGGGCTACGGCGTATCCGTTGAGATCTAGGTTAGCTTATAAAGCGGACACAGTTTCAAGGGCAACATTGAAATACGGACATAACAAGTGCGTCCTTTAAAATAGCGTTTTCTTTTTCGCACTATGGGACGTGGAGCAGCGATAGAGCAACAAAATCGTTCAAGCACTGCCATTTCAGGCAGGGACCAGCATTTCATGCAAAATGCACGAAACCTGCAATTCGGCTTATAGAGCTTTACCCCACAGGGAAAGCCAGACAAACCACTCTTGGGTTTGGCGCCAAGTAAGGGTCATGTGAGTGCTAGTGAAAAAAAAAAAAGCTCGCGCTTTTTAGGGCTCATTATTTAATTTTTGCGTTAGTTCATGATGCTTACATGCATTAACAAAGCATTCTAACACAGAAAATCACAAAAAGTTGTATTACCAAAGCGTTGACATGTTCCTAGGGTGTCTCATATTACTGCGCCTTCGAAGTTGAAGGCTCCAGCAGGAGGCATGAACAATGGAATCGCTACCACTTACGAAGAGAGCGAATTAAATAATAAAAAGGCGCTTCACTCCCAGGATCAGGCTCATCGCGAAACCACGAAAACCCATCAACGAAAAGCGTGCGCTCCCGATTAAGAATGAATCAGTATCCACGTTGTTGCCTCACGCACGAAGAATACTTAGCTCTTGAACAGCAGCGTCACGGCTAGGAAATACATTTAACGCGCACCAGCTGCGAGCTCCTAGTCTCGTAGAAGTTCCTCCAGAGTTCTATCGTTAACCTACCTGTCTTCCGCAACTCTTTACCCTTCCTTTATTCTTATATTTGTAGTTTTTTATTAGTTGGTCCTGACAAAATGAAGTCGGCTAGTTGAAGCGTTAGCTGCAGCAGCATTTCTGTTCATCATGATTTTAATCACCTATTTATCAATTAGGTTTTGTTTTGTGATAGAGCGGGTAATCCATGAATATTTAACTGAATAGGACTTATAAAGACGTTTTCCATTGTTACCGGTCAGCAAGAGCTGCGGATTCTAGTTTAATATTGAGCACCTACAGTGCTCTGACATGGACAAAGGGACATTTTCAGAACTGAACTTAGAGGTAAATGTGGTTTAGCGACAGTGGCTCTCTACTACATAGGACTGACCACTTTTCCTGTGTTGCTTCTGTTGCCTGTAGTTCATTAAAGCTTGGGATAAATCGTGGATGCGGCTGGCAATAAATGTTTTTACCACCATAAAGAAAGTATCTCGAAAACTAAACATTCATGAACGAACTTTATTCAACCGTATTCGAATGTGCAATAAGAATAAATTCATGTGCACGGCGTAAACTCGACGCACCAAAACAACGACATGATTGTGAGGAACGCCGTAGCGGAAGGCTGCGGAAATTTCAACCACCTGGAGGCTCTTCTGCGTTCACTGTTATTGCACAGTACACGAACCTCCACACTCAGCGAACAATACACAGGCCTCAATATTTCGTGTCACCGTGGTGTTCGGGCTCTCCGCGAATGATGACAATCCCAATGCATCAGTTCCCAGCATTCCGATACATACAACGGCGTGCCAATCTTCCATTTAAACGAGCCTAAGAAAGTGCCGCAATATCAGCGTAGAAACGCTTTTTCACTGTACTGCCATTCCTTTTTTGATTTTCCACGTCTAGGATCGCGGTCGCGCCTTCATATGCGCTGCCGCGGGAAAAGCCTCAACCACTTAGCTACAGGTTTTCATGTTTCATTAAGATCAAGTTCACCACTTTTCACGTCCATTCAGAATACTGCTAACACAACATGAAGTGCAAGTTACAAGCAGCACTGGAAATACCGAACGTTGACCAGTGCGAAAATCGATTTGTCACTATTAGTTCTGCACGGCTATGCTGGTCCCCTGCCGATGTGCTTCGTTATCAGTTTTGCTTTCCAGCCACGACGAATCAAGAAATATGCTGCAGAGCGTGCAAGCTGTCGAAAAACGTTTTTTTACGTTTTCTAGAAAGCGGCGAGTATTTACGACGTTGGAAATATAGCCGCCGAAATCGATTTCCTTTTCTTAGCTCGTGCCTCAAAAAGGGAACTCGAAAGGGAATGGTCGTCGTACAGGAGCACTTACCAAGAAACGGGCTTCGTTTTTGAAAAGCTCAGCGCACTTTTTTTCGAGCTTCGCTTCAGGCGATCGCTGCGAGAGTAAATATTGCAAAGGATGAGACGCAGGAATTACTTATTTTTGCGGGAAACATGCTCAACAAGAATTGCGCGAACGAGCAGGTGCAGGTAAACAAGCCGAAGCAGTAACAACCGTTGCCGTTCGATTACAACACTCGCACGCCTCTTTTTTCTTCTGTTGGCACCAGCCAGCGCCTTCAAATAAAGAAATTTATCTCGGTACCGTATAGAGGCAGCAGCGACACGGACCGTGGTTGTTCACGGCGCCTTTTTATACAGCGTTCTTTTTGGCGTTCTTGTACTACCGATGAAATAAAAATCAGCTCGCTCTAACAATACAGCTCTCTTTATAAGTGCCGTCGGATCTTCCACCATGGGCCGCTTGTTTGTGTTTTATTTCGCTACAGTGATTTCTTCTAGGCAGACCAACCTCATCAGTCTAACCCCTAGTTTCAAACTTACCCTCATCTATCGGTTTGCTTATCGTTATCTGTGCTTAACATGCTTAATGAACAAAATAGGGTGTTATTTATAAATAACCGCGTCAGTTACCTTACGCCATGTTTGCAGCTTCTGTGCCAGTAAGTGGAAAGTATGTAACAGTACCTGAAAAAAAAACGCCCCTTCTTGTCCGTGAAGACGGTCCAAGGGCCAAGCTGTGTTAGTTACACCGAGACGCCCTTCCCAAACAGACCGTCCGTTCCTTTTCTTTTTTTTTTTGAATGCGGAGCATTTCTTAGTCGCGCGATGTCGCGCTCCGGCATAGGCGGCGGCGCCGTCCACACCCCCACTGCGCATGCTCGGCTCGTCTCGTGCCGGCCCAACGGGCGTTCAGCAAGCCGAGCATGCGCAGTGGGGGTGCGTACCTCTCCCCCGTACTCCTCTCACTCGAACGCGGGCGGTGTGTATATAAGCGGCGGAGCGCGTGTTCGGAATTCAGTCAAGGGCGTCTTTGCATACCTCTCCCCCGTACTCCTCTCACTCGAACGCGGGCGATGTGTATATAAGCGGCGGAGCGCGCGTTCGGAACTCAGTCAAGGGCGTCTTTACTTGGCTTTCGCTTGACTTGACGCTTTGCTTGACTCGAGTCTCCTTCATTCAATAAATAAGTTCGATTCCCACCGCCGCCGGTCATTGCCCCGCCACGGTGGTCTAGTGGCTAAGGTACTCGGCTGCTGATCCGAGGGTCGCGGGATCGAATCCCGGCCGCGGCGGCTGCATTTCGATGGAGGCGAAATGTTGAGGCCCGTGTGCTGTGCGATGTCAGTGCACGTTAAAGAACCCCAGGTGGTCGAAATTTCCGGAGCCCTCCACTACGGCGTCTCTCATAATCAGAACTGGTTTTGGGACGTAAAACCCCACAAAACAACAACAATAAATAAGAATAATAAAGACGCTTTTGCTCACACTCAGTGGCGTCACATGACGTATCACGTCATACGCTATGACGTGTGAGGCAACATATGATGTCACACAATATTTGGTACCATCCATGTTGTGACCAATACCGCCGACGGACGGTCATCTACCTGACATGAGATGTACAAGGCTTTCGCCTCGATAACGTCGTGGTAGACGAGCTCAAAACTTGTGAACTTACTGAACCCTACCGACCTTGGTATACTACTGTTGAATAATGAAGAAACCTTGTTGAAAACGCTTGGAAAACAATTTCCAACGTGGCCAATGTTTCCAAAAGCAGGCGTGTCGCGGTCAGGGTGCGTTAGGAAAGAGTGCGGGATTGCCAAAAATGTGCATATGGGCTAATTGATAATCATCAACGAGCGAACGTCATTTCGTGGTCAGTGTGCATGGATGAGATACGATACTGGGGCGAGATTTGCAACTATTTGGGAATGAAGTGTTATGTTTTTCCGTTAGACATTATCACACGAACAGTCGTGCTCGTTGTGTTCGTGACATGGGAATAAGAGTCACGCACATTTTCTGGCTTCAGGGTATGCGCAAATTTTTGTTCCAGCTGCAAATTATATACTGAATCAAGGCAACGTGACATTTATGTTTTCCTTGAAACATGGTTTTCAGGCTGTTTAGGATTATGTCCAGCCGACCTCCGCGATTGCACCTCAAATGTCAGCCGCACTGTACCCTCTTTTTTCTTAGACAGACTGTGCAGAAAAGAAATTTTTGTGCGAGACAACGACTGCTCAAAATACATTTTCTTTCAAAACAAACGGTTTTCGGTTAACCATAAAGAGCCGTGTTGGTGATGACAACCATGTCTAAAACACGACAAACCTTTCTTATATTTGAATGAAAGCACGGCGACCGTAAGTGATAACTGAATGTGACAAAAACAAAACAAAAAAGAACACGGAAATGCATGGGAAAAGGAGGCGTCTATAGTAGTGCAGTTTTCTACCCACGCAATGTTTTAGATAGCACGTAGAAGGAGACGTGGTAACCCTTTCTATCTTTCTATCTAACACGTGGGTGTCTGCTAATGTTTAAGCACCTTTGCTTCGGAGCGTAGGACCAGAGGATTGAAACTTACAACCACCTTAAAAGTTGGCGCTTTCACAAGTTCCCATTTGAAGCGATTCATCCGCCGTGGCATCTTAGTGGTTAACGTGTTTGCTTCCTAATGCCGAGTTAGCGGGGTCGACGTTTAGGCTCGGCGGACAGAATTCCATGAGGGCAGTCTCCTTAAATGTAGTCTGTCAAATATGGCCTACTACAGTAACTGTGGTTGCTTGTTTCACTTTTGAGACGTTTGTTTTCCCACGGACGTCCTGTACGCCTTTTTTGGTCCAACTCGTTAGGTAACAGTCACTGCATGCATACTTTATTGTTCTCATGATATGCCGTGTTTCGTTACACCACTGTCTTTCTTTGTAGCTCATTAAAGTGGTACTTCAAACAAGAACAGAATTAACGCATTTATATGGTTAAACAGGACCAGCTGCTGAGAACGTATACAAGAGCTTCAAGCAATTGCACAGTTTTTCTGTGTTTGCCTGCTGGACTCTCGGAAGTTGGCCCGTTCATTTCGTTCTTGAGCTGCACACGCATGCCGCGCCTGTCAAAACTCAGCAACACAGCTAAATTATAAACAGAGATGAACCGCTTTCCGAAAGCGCCCCCAATCTCGCATCACTTCCCTTTTTTGATAGCCGCATATGTTTTTGCGGTGGGGTGAATAGCTACCTCGGCGCGCAGCCCATGACAGATCGGTGTCTTTTGATCGTTCGCTAATCGCGCGAAACCGGCGGTCCCTGCATCAGGCACATTGCAGGCGCTCTTTCTTACTGCGCCCAATGAAAAATGGCCCCGGTTTCCGGCAGCGTTCGGCGCGGCTGTAAAATACACAATGTGGAGCGAAGTGAGCTGCCAATCTGCTCTCGAGCAGCTTGCTGCATCATTTAAAAGATGTATGCAAGCGGGACGGAAGGATTGTGTTATATTTGTTGTAAATACTTTGTCGACTTAGACAACTATAGCGGAATGTGCCTTTACCTAGTCGAATGTTCCCGTCTTGAGAGTTAAAATCTAGAATAAAAGAATGGATAAAGCATCTAAACGCGCGATATTTCGGGCGCGCAATCGATATTTATGAATTATAGAACTCAATCCTTGTCGACCAGTACGCGCTCAGCACAAACGTTGTGAATAATCTTTTTGCTTCAGAAAGCCGCCTGCTGCGTTCTTTTTTTTTCCTTTTTTGAATGGCGTCGGCCGCGGATTTGGACCCTTGCGGCCTTCAATGCGATACTGACTCGAAGTCCTTCTTGTGATGGCAAGAGATGCGAAAAAAATAAAAGAACGAAGGGAGCACTTCCACCCTGTTCGATTCTGAAGAGTGACCGATAGGCTCGAACTGCTATAGGTTACCGCCATTTGCAATGCATGCATGTAAGAGCTCATGAGTATCTCCATGTTATTCGCAAGCCAGTGCGGTCACATTTCAGTGCGATGGAAACGCAGAAATTTTTCTTGACGTTCAGATACAGACTAAATAAAACAAAGTAGACAGAGTTTGTCCGGAGCTACGTGTCCAGAGCGGCTCTTAGCGCAGTTCCCAAGCATGAAACACCAGAGTAAAAATCTTAAATGCACAGGTGTCCACTTTTTCATTTGTCTGTATGCCCTGTGGAGTTTGGACGTGAATTACCTGAACTATCGTTCACTCAACATACACTTAGCGCTTTAATGCTCTCCGAGTTTAATCATTTCCTCCAGAGTCAGAAATCCACGATCCATGTCAAATGCCAAGATCAAACTTTCAGCATATATATGCATATAGGCGGTTCATGCACGCCGAAGTCTTGATGAATAACACCTCTACGAAAGGGCTGGCCTACACTGTAAAAGGAAAAAAAAATTGTGGACTGCTTGCACTAGTGGCGCAAAGCTGGACTAAGAGCGGAGCTTATCGCCGACCTATCTTCTTCGGGCTTCTACAAGGTCAACTAACTGGCTTGATTTGTCATGTGGCTAGGCGTTACTTGCTTTTCGCGGGGAAAATATCATTTGACTAGCAGTCATGACATGTTATGCGACATGGATCACGTGTCTTCGTTGAAAATGACTTGGCTTGCAACCTCCGGTTGTAACGTTCTTTTAGCGGCGAAGCACCTTAAAACCTAACAATGTCCGTTCGTCCGCCGTACTCTACAGTCGAAGTGCAGGTGTAGACCAATCCCGGAGGCAGTCCACCCAGACAGTGTTGTCTGCTGTGGTGAGAGACGACGATGAAAATACTCTATTTGATTATCCGGTGGTCGACTACCCTAGACCCGCGAGGGCAGGGTCATCGGGATGCGGCCACACATTGCCTCAGCGTGACGTCCTCTAATCGGTGAGCAGCCTTCGCATACCCCCACCTTCTAGCACCTGCACCTGCCCCTGTGCGGGTGTGGTAACGGACACTTGGCGCTTTCGCTCGGGCGCTGCTTTTCAAGGACAGCCGAAATCCGCTGCACGGCCCGTGTCTGCTTTTTTCAGTTGGTCGCTTTTCGCGACGGCCAGAAGCTACAGAGGGACAACCGTCACTGTCCTTGCCTCCCTTGGATTCTGTTCACATTTCCACAAAATGTGGGTCGCAGTAGCCCTTCCCGATCCACACACGCGACAGAAGTCACTCACATATAGACTAGAACACATTTGAGAGAGAGCGAACGGCGCGCGCTATAGAAACGCTCTTTCTGCGATGACTACTGTACCAGGTCGCGAGGAACGAGAACACGTCCTCCCTCGCGAGAGACAACGCCGACGCAGGCAGCGTCTGCTAGCGAGTTTCTTCGCTGAAAAATGTGGTTGATTCCCCTATCATAGGAATTGGTTTAACACGAAAGTGAAACCTGCCTTCGCGAACTTGTGGAGTGCGTAAGCGGCAATCTCGCGAGTCGAAGGGCTGGAGATGACTGAACCCAAAATACAGCAATACGTTTATAACTTGAAACTCGATTCCCAGAGGAAACACGCCACAACCAACAGGGGGTGGCGCATCGACCTAGTCTTTGCCAATTTTCCTCTGAAACTCCTTGAAGAACTTCTGGACCTCGTCTTCACCGACCATCGAGCTGTCATACTAAAGGGCCACAGGAATTCAAGACCTTATCTACAACAATAAACATCATAATCGTTTCATTGTCATTTCACTGATAATTCACGATCCGATGCATTGTGCTTCGCCCCATCATTAGCATTCACTTCTTGGATATGCAGTAATTTTTTTAGAGCTTCTACTTATATGACTTCGAGTGCAAAGAACATAAAGTATTTCGCATGTGTGTACAGCTGCATCTAAACACATGTCCCCATGTCAGTAGCCTTACAATGCTACTGAAGATGTGTGTAGTAGTACTGTATAAAATTTTCCTCCCTTTCTTCATTTTGACCATCACCTGCGGTTGTTTGATGTTGTGTCTTCCATGCAATAAGGCGCAATACGGTTGGCAGTATATCGAAAAGAAATTAATGCATAAATAAACAAATAAATCTTGAAGTGGCCTGCTTAAAAGGGCGCTCTAACTATGACTACGTGGCAGACCCAATGGGGCAATACCCTCTCTCATTTGAAACATCTACTCTCTGTCGTCCCACTCGATCTCCATGTTCCCTAGCGTGCCAAAATGCTAATCTCCGAAGCAACACACTGCATTAAACAACGCCTGGCGAAACCGGAGCGTCGTAACCCTATACGGCTTGAGCGCCCTAGATCGAATACGCCAACAACGCCCGGGGACGGAAGACAGATGACCGGGTGCTGCGCCTCAAGTAGTCCGCCCTAGTAGCGTATAGCCGAAAGCTGCGCTGACCGTTTCTTTAGCCTTTTTCGGAAAGCACAATGTTCATGGAAAGTATGAATTAAGTAGGATGCAACAGAAAAGTGCAGCTCTTGGTAAGAGGTTTATTTTAATACCTCGGTGCAGCTGAACAACGGCGAATCGTACCTCCCTTCTGACTTTTCCGTGTCCAGGCCTCCCGCTAAAAACCTAAATTAGGAAAGGAAGTTCAGCACTACTACGTCATTTTGAAGAGTTTACGATTAAGTTTGTATACGTCTTGAAGTACAAGGACTCGCGAGCTTCGGCTAGTGTAACTAGAGCACCCATTAGAGCATAACTGCTCACTGTAAGCAGATCGTGGGCTGCCATGAGGTCTAGAAATGTGTCACGTTACCCAAAAGCAGTAACGACGTGAGGTGAGAAAATATTGAGGGCCGCCGGATTGAATCTCCATCGAAAAATACACCATCACGAAATCTCTCGACTATAGGCAGGAAAATGTGTAGGTGTTCGCTTATCTGCGTCAATATAACCTTCCGTTACGCTCACGTAGTATATTGTAAGCTCGATCATCATACGTCGACACCTTTTCTTCTTCACGTTATTTACGAGGCGCTTTTCATGTTCGTTTATCTACTTTTTGTTGTAGTAAATCTGGATTGTCATTCTGGCTACGCATGATTGTTGTATGTTTCCTTGTCCCGCGCCCTGGTCTTTGACATTCTCCTTAAAGGTGAAGTATGAAGACATCTGTAGGTAAGTGGGTAGGTGAGTAAAAACTTTGTTGAGGTCCTGAAGATGTCACTCGCCCCTTTACTGAGGGAGGACAGCAGGCCGCCCCACGTCTTCACTGGAAGGCCAAGCCTCACCACTGCATCGTCGGCATTGCGGACTGCCTGGAGTTCATGGAACCAGTCCTGACACTTTATCAATGATTGAAAGGTGTCTTGCGAGGTTGCTTGAGTCGTGTGGTTCTATAAAGAGGGACACTCCCTGCAGCATTCGGTTCAAATCGCTGTATCCGCCGCAGTAGGGACACGAACGAGGAACCTCCGCGAAACAACTATAGATGGAAAAGCTGGCATACGAGTGAGTTTGTAAAAACCTCAGTGTAACCGATTCAGGACGCGAAACGCCTCGGTTGGGCAAGGGTCTTGCCCTGCGAGCAAGAGTTGATAATGCTTGGTGACTTCGTTAAAGATGAAAAGAATGTCCGTGAAGCAGGGAAAGGGGGGGGGGGGGGGGGAATTATGTCTCCGCCTCTATCTGACCAGACCCGTCGTGACAGCCCGGCGCGGCAAACGAGACCTCGCGCGTGAGCATCGAGCTGTTCGTTGGCGTTGACAAGACCCAGCCCCCCCTCCCATACCAGGCGATCTTTAAGACATCTGTAAGGAACAGAAATTTAAAAGCACCTCTCCTCTCGGGAAAACTTCGATCGCGTATTCATAAGTGCATGCCTTTTTCTCTGTTGCTTGCTGTCCTTCTTTCTTGACCCTTTCCCTCTGCCTACCTCTTTCTTTTCTTCCGACACTTTCTTTTTCTATCACTCCTTTCTTTCCTTCTTTATTCAATTGCCCTGCATGTACCGGAGAGCATGCATGTATTACTTAATCGATATAAAACCCCGCTTTAAAAGGAGCGTATTATCAGCGAACAGCAGCTGATTCGGTTAGCCTAATATTTTCGTAGCCTAGACGACGGTGGTTCCAATAAGCAGCGCTATGAGAAGTTCTGATTTTCAGTGCAACTAAACACTGAATTCTCAAGAGAAGATTCTAAAGAGTGCGCACGCAGAATTTTCGCAATTGCTGATTGATTTCTAGGGTTTTACGTCCCAAAACCGCTATTGATTATGAGAGACGCCTAGGTGGAGGGATCCGGAAATTTCGACCACCTGGGGTTCTTAACGTGCACTGACATGGCACAGTACACGGGCCTCAATATTTCGCCTCTACCGAAATGCAGCCGCCGCAGCCAGGATTCGATCCCGCGACGCTCGGATCAGCAGCCGAGTACCATAACCACTAGACCACCGTGGTGGGGCAGTTTTCGCAATTGTGGTGATTTTTTTTTCGGACGTCCTCGCAGGCTTCAGAAGTCAAGGAACACCAATTTCGCCTTAAAACAGCGGAATAAAATTGGACAACAGAGCAAACATCCGATATTCAAAGCTAGGAAAGAAATCGAATGCGGTATGTCGTCTGCTAAACATGACCTATATACGCTGATTCATTTATTTCAGTGGTTCAAGGTCTCAAAGCCACGATATGACAATAAGAGGCGACGTAGTGGAGGGCTCCGCAAATTTCGACCATTTGGACTTTCCTTTCAGTAGTATTACCTTTTTATTATGTTGATATTGTTAGTCAAGCTCGTTCTTCATTGCCCATGCGTCTCTATGCTTTTGCTGCATTTTTTGTAACTACCCCATTTATGTTGCCACAGGAGGTCCCCCTGTCAGTTTCTCTGAAACTTTGGGACCTCCTTCTGTAATATGCTAACCATGCATTTCACTGAAGCATTTAATAAACTTGACTTGACATCGCACAGCACGCGGACCTCAACATTTCACCTTCATCGGAATGCATCCGCCGCGGCCAGGATTTGATCCTCCGCAGCCGAGTACCATACCCATGACAGATATACGCTGTACCCGATTAATGACGAACTGGCTTCCATGAGAAGGCATGCCTTCGTAATGTGTAGGATGTTGTGATAAACGTAAATAAGCAGTGTGGTAGGGAACAGTATATCTACCACTAACCTTCCCGCGACCTCGGTGAGTGAAGGCAGAATAAAATAAAGTTAAATGGCGCACAAGTGCGTTGTCGTAAATCACCAGTCTCTTCAAGCATTGCTACTCTCGAAGTGCACGTTCTTTCAAAACGAACGCCAACATAGCATATACTGTGCGCAGGAATTTCACGTGCATAGATCTTGTGCAGAACTCGGCCCTGTGCAAGCGACTTTGGCGACATATTATTGGCCCACACATATTTCCAAGACGACCTCTTTTGGTTCATTAAACTTACCACGTGAGTATTTTCTCTGTTCATCTAAACACTCTGTACAGAACTTTATATTTTAAACGAGCGAATGGCTTCCATACCGATGGATTTTCGTCAGGAATATTATGATGCGTTGGGCAATCTAAACCTCTCTCTACAGGCCAGAAGGTTGTAAAAAAATGGCTAACAGACTATGCACTCCGAACACAAATACTCGCTCATTCTCACTATGAATGTGCGTATAAAATTGGCGTTTTGTCGGTATAGTATTACAATATTATTACTCTGGCTTCCATTCGCGCAATTATTTTTGGAAATGCGACGATAACTTCAAGACTTTCATTTTTTTTTCACTGGGACCTTGTTGAAATACGGAAGCCACTCAAGTATATGTGCAAGCGAATACTGTAGACAAATGTACCAATATTGTGGCTTCCTTCTACATCACGTGCCTACGCAATACGCCTCCAGGCAAGTACTTTTAAAAATATATAAAGACTACAGAAGACGACAGTTAGGCAAATCGATATTCCAGGTATTACGCTTTTTTGAAGTTCCTTGAAACCATATATATCGAAATGACTAGCACTACATTTATAAAACTGCGCTTTTTGCATTGCAGTATAAGCGCACCTTTCGACGCAGCGGTTCATCGTCCTTAAAGCAAAAGCTCGCTCGATCCGTGGGTGAGTGATTTCGAGGTCTAGCGAGCTCGTTCGCTTTCGGCGCAAAGCGGAAAATCTGTGCGCAAAGCCTTTTTAATTAGCGGTTTCCGAGCGTACGGCTTCCCGCGTCACCGATTTCGACACGGCGGAAAGTTTTCAGTTACGGCGTGGTGGTTGAAAGCGCAAATTCTAATCATGATGGATGAACGTGGATACTGTCGAGCATTAGGATGTTTGCGCGTTTGCTCGTAGCTTTTCCACTTACCAGGGAATGAGGGATTTCCTTGCTGACGCGCGTATGTACTCGCCTTTGGCTTTCCACGCTCTCGTATTCAGCTTCACTCTGTACAAGTTGCGGTGGCAAGGGCTATGCATACACTATTTACATCGGGCTTTCGCCTGATGTGTTATTCGGCCTCTATGCTTCATTTCGAGGTAACCATGCATGAAGGTGCACTTTCCATCTTCCTTGCTTTCAGTTTCTCTACTGGGGTAATCCGAAACCCTCATTCATATGCCAACGACAGCGAGTGGTGGCCGTTAAAACCAAGGAGATGACTGAAATCGTTCTAGTCTTTGATTACGTCGAAGAGTGCGTGCCTTAGGGTGTAGCCGCTTGATTTGTCTTGGCGCTGTGCATTCTCGCGTGTAACACGTCATACGCAACGATCCATTCTGTATAAAATTTCTAACGCCACAACCATTTCTCAGAAGGGAAGACGAGGTCGTTGAGCAAGGCTCCGAAACCGCTGAGAGCGTGCCAGGTGCGGGGCGACGAACAGACAAGAAGCGGCGACATCGTGCTGACAGCGAAAAAGGAAACCGCAGAGTAAATTCTCAGTGGATGCAGTTTTAATTTCTCTTGATCCGACTGGTTATTCCACACGATGCCACTCGTCGCAACGTTAAAAGCTGAACTGTACTGAGACAGCGTTCATGATCTTATTTGTCATTTTCTAAATGTTTGGTGCCTACCACTATATTATAGGCGAGGCAGTCTACCAAAGAAGGGAGGAGCCATTTCGTCATTCTACATTTGACAAGGTCGAAAGTGGCGCGAGCCTATGCACGAGGCCAACGCATACATCATGCCGCGCGATGGTTGACTTCAAATTTGTTCCATGACAAATGCTTCCACAAAATAGAGCCGCCGCATGCTTACCTTCTCCTTGCGCGCTTGGTTCTTTAGAGTGTGGGTCACGGTTATGTACGCTCCAGTTGGCCATGGAACACTGCATGAAAGAGAAACTGAAGCGAGCTACGCGAGGCACCTGCATCGCTGCGCCTGCGTGTGGGCGACGCTTACATCCGAGAAAAATGGTAAGAAAGGAATTGCCAGTCTGGACGCTGTAGGTAAAGCGTCCATTCGTCACTTACCGGCGCAGCTTGAACTTATATAATAGTAGCATACGATCAAAATCTTGTTTCTTTTCACGCAGGTTTCATTTTCAATATATAAGAGCACTACAAAAAAAGAATCTAAAAGCGAGTTTGATTCCACAAAGGCGCTACAGAAGAAGCTTGTGCTTTTTTTTCCTTGACAACGCTCTGTTTGGCTTGGAAACTTCTTTTTCTTTTGAGCTATGGGACATTCCTGTATTTTTTTTCGTTTACAGTCAAATGAAACATAGGCTGTTGCTTCATGAACCTTTGCTTGAATCTCTAGGCTCCTATATGATGCAAAAATGATATGACAGACAACGCTTTGTAGATCAGGCTAAATTCCACGGATAATAAAAGGACTGATTCATGAGGAACAGGAACCCAGGACAATTTTCGTATAGAGTAATTGACTTTTCTCTCACCTCACTCATTAGTTTACTAAAAAGCCAGGGCATATGCCAAAGTGATTGACACAAAGCAATGTCTGCACGATAGCAGGACATAGTCATAACCAAAAGGACCTTCGCCATTCGCCCGCCTCCGCTTTTCTCCCCTAAACCCCATTTATCCTTTCAAAGTTCTCGGCACCGAAGGGATCTCATCTCGGTAACATGTCTATCATTACTTATCTCTTCCTCTCTCTGACCACGTGTTTCGGAAAAATCGGGAAAGCTAGCTTTATTGCCTCATGAGAGCACCACCTTATAAACCATTCGCCGTTATTGTGGAATGAACAAGTTAGAAACAAGTGGTACGTAACGGCACTTCACAATTTCTAAAAAGAGTTGAGTAACAGCGTATCTTTTTCTGACAGATTTCGATTTCACCACTAACACATGGCGGAAATATGGTCACTAACGGCTCATGCCGCTGCTGGAGGTCACATTCTCCGGGCTGTCCCACCAGATTAACAAGCCCTTGTTGGCCAACGCGGAAGCACCCGCCCTACGCCCCTCCCAGCCCAGAAAATAAAAGTACAAATATTTCAAGTCGCTTCAAACTGGGCAGGGCCTTTTAACTTCTCCCGCTACCCAAACCCACGAGAGAAGAGAAAGTGTTGTTCCGGTGACAGCAGATCAGTAAATTCCCTCGCGTAACAACCGTGTACTTCATAAATCAGCAAGCTACTGCTGTAACTGCATCTTTTGCGCTGCCCCGAACACCCTGTGCCATATGGTCTGCAAGTGTACAGCAAACCAGTGGACACCACCTGTCACGGACCAAATATCCTACACCATAGCCGCCTGCAAGCCCAATTTAGAAGCGCAAGGCTCTCAGACCAATAACGTCTGGTGAACAGGGCCAATCTCTCAGTTCCGGCTAATGGCATCCTGGACAGGAACGCCGCCCACGTTGAACGGTCCGGCCGTCAATTCTGTCTTCCCAAAATGATGATGATGATGAGCCTTCAAATATGGCGCATATCCACTTCGGGGGATTGACCAAGACCTGATGTGCTTAACTTTGAGTTGGTATTCCCAATAAAGTATATTTGTTCTTCATCCTTCATTCTTTTTTCTTTCTTTAGCATAAAATTGAAGGGATCCTTATGGCTAAGATATCTTCATTTGTCGAGTGCACTGAAGAGCGTGCAGGTGTTACGGGCGGCCGCCTCGCGCGGTGTCTGCCGCTTCATGAACATAAACAGTGCTTTAAAGCGCAGGTGTGAAGAAGCGACAGTGGCCGAATCGGTGATCATGCTGGTTTCACAAATTGGCGCTCAGTGGCTCGCGTCCACATTCCGAGGAGATAAGCATCTCTAAGAAATCATTATTAACAAACGGAGTTCTCATACTAAATGGTTTCTTAAGCCAAGATTTGTCAATCTCCTCCATACCACCATCCATAGGGGTACTCGACACAAGTGGTAAGGGTTTCGACAATATATTTGTGACAGCGTCTTTATTACTGTTTTCATTGGCTTTCTCCTTACTTCTCTTTATGATACTGCTTAGGAGACTTCAGAGGATTTTTCTTTGTCTCTAAATAGGGCTGGACAGGGCTGCAGCAAAAGTCTTACCTTCAGTTTGTCAATGTGGATGATGCTATGACTTGGGCGCATGGTCGATGACGACAAATAGGCAGCGATAAAGGTGATCTTAGGAATCTGCTTTTATGTGTAAGCGATATATAACATAACGTGATAAGCACTTTAAAAGATTTGATGCTGTTTCACTCTTCTCCAATTTCGCGTAGACGGCATATCCCATACTCTCGCCAGGCTATGTATACATTGCAAGGGGCCTCACCGTTTTACCACAATGTAGGGGTAGGCCACAATGGCATGTCCCTCACCGTGCAGCTCAAGATGTAAAACGAAGTCGAAGAAGAAACTGCCAGGCCAGAGCACAGGACGCCACACAATGAAAGCATAAGCTAGGATTCTGTTACATGCTTTTTCAATTTTTCTTTCAGTCTTACTTTTATTCTGCTTCTCTCTCTCCTCCTCTTCGTGCTTTATTCTGTTGCTTTTCTGCTTCCTCTTCCTTTCACTTCATCATTCATTTCCTTCTTTTCTTCGTTGTCGTCCCCTCATCTTCTTCTTCTTCTCCTTCGCCGTATTTTTGCTCTTCTTCACTGTCGTCGTCTGCTTCCTCGCCCGTCTTCATGAAAGTACAGCGGGTGGCTGCCCTGCCACGGTAGTCGAGTGGCCATGACACCTGGTTACTGATCATAAGATCGTGAGAATGATTCCCGGCCGCGGCGGCTGCATTTCGATGGAGTCGAAGTGTCCTGACCGGTGTGTTGGGCGATGTCAGGGCACGTTAAAAAACTCCAGGTGGTCGGAATTTGTTCATTTTGATTACAGAGATTGTGGTTTGGAATATGCCGTTTGAATGCACCATGAATGTTAAGATAGTGTTTCTCGGCACTTGTCCTGACGCATGAACAGCCGTTGGATGCCTCATTAAGGTTTTGAGATTTGCGACTAAGTTCCAGTAATGACTAATGACTAAGTTCCATATGTAAGCGCTATCATGCTGGTGTCGCTAAGAAGAACAATTTCTTAGGGAACCTTTCTTCTCTAAAAGAAAATAAAAAGCTACGCATGACTCGCCTCACTCAAGAATAGGAACTTCCGCGCACACGTACTAACTATGGAAAACAGATGTTACGCTACTTATTGCCATACCATTTAAACAATTCTCATTAGCGTGTGCACAAAGAAGCCTACGAACATCGCTTAAGAGAAAGGGGTGGAGTGTTATTATCTCGCACTATGTGTATGAATTGTTCATATTCGTTTCATCCATTATTAACTTCTCTCATTGTGCGTATGTTCTACAGCAAGTTAACATTTTATGTGCTGCAATGCAAAATAATATATTGTTACATTTTATATTAAGATGCGTTTCTCATGTACAAATGCATTCCGTGATGTGAAAATATGTGTATTTTATTTATATAGCATTTGATTCTTTTTGTTTTTTGTATTGGGGGGGGGGGGGGGGGTAAGGGGATGATAGCATACTGATTGCTGCTCCGTGTTTCATGTTGTCTTCTGTTGGTGCCAAGTTCAAGGGACCGTGGGCCTTGTCAAGCCGTTTTTTGGCTTTTAGCTCGCGGCCCTCAACATCTGTATTTGTCGTGATCTGATGTTGAAATAAACTATTCTATTCTATTCTATTCCATCACTTCTGCAGAACATACGAGCCTCACGAAAACAAACCACTTTTGCCTTATCTAGGTGCCCATTCCAAGCTCTTGAAGCGAGGTATTATTAGACTACTTCTCAAACACCCTGTAGAAATCTTGTAGTCATTAGTTAAAGCGCAGTTTCCTCGAGCAGGTTTCCAGCATGTCAAATCCGAGCTTTCCGAAGCGCGTGCTGATATTTGTTGCGGAAAAGCAGCCAACGTTCGTCAAGCAGGGAGGGATCGCAACAGGGCGCGTTGTGCCTAGCACCCAGTCGCTGTGCTCCCCTAGTTGCATAATACTTCGCAGAGCTTAAAATATTGGGCGTAAAGTAGTGTTACGGATGAAGGATGTTTATTTACAAGTGACGGTCAGCGGGGATGAGGGATCGCCAAGGTAGATAGCCACGGAGATGGTACAATGGCGCACTCCACTTCGTCGTCCTCTTCTTCATCTCCCATCTCCTATTCTTTCCGTTACAATCCCCGTTTCGCAGACGAAGCCCACCGGGTGAGTCATTGTGCTGTGGTGGGATAGTAACGTTTGAGACGTGCAACGCGAGCGAGTTGCGTTTTCCTGGAGCGCCTGTCTTTAGACAAAAGCCGCGCAAGTACATACGTGAGATCACTCAGGCGATCAAGCACAACGAACGGGCCGACATAATGTGATACAAGCCACGCCTGCGCTGTGGGGTCCATAGCAGCACTAGATCACCCTTTTCAAACGAAACCTCTTCATGGGTGCTGTCATATCGTTGCTTTGAGCGTCTTTGAGATGCCAACGTTCGGATGCGTGCTATTCGACGGGCTTCCTCGGCAAGGCAAAGTGTCTTGGCTACTGAATCTTCTGTGTCTAATGAAAACGGCAGAATAGTGTCAAGGAAGCTCCGCGGTGACCTGGCGTAGAGCAAATAAAAAGGGCTGTAGTCTGTTGTCTCATGCTTCGCAGTGTTGTAGGCGTATGTTATAAATGGTAGCACATCATCCCAGTTCTTGTGATCCGATGACACGTACATGGCTATCATGTTCGTCAAGGTTCGGTTCGTACGTTCAACAAGGCCGTTGCTCTGCGGATGATACGGCGTGGAGTGTCGAAATTGCGTTCCACATAGTCGAAGCAACTCCTCAACAGTGTCTGCCACGAACTGACGACCACGGTCGCTTATGATCACGCGAGGTGGGCCATGGCGTAAGACGACATAACGCAACAAGAAAGATGCGACGCAAGCAGCGGTAGATGACGGTACTGCCGCGGTCTCTGTGTAGCGTGTAAGGTGGTCCACACAAACGATGATCCATCGGTTGTTATTTGATGACCGTGGGAATGGGCCCAGCAGGTCCACGCCGACTTGTTCGAAAGGTGCATGAGGCGGAATGAGCGGTTGCAGAAGGCCTGGGGAAGCGGTTGAAGGTCTTTTGCGACGTTGGCATTGGTCGCAACTGGCCACATATTGCTTTGTTGTCTGACGCATGCGAGGCCAGTAAAAGCGCTCCTGAACCCGCTGCAGGGTGCGGGCGAACGCAAGATGACTGGATGTTGGGTCGTCATGCATCGCACGTAACACAGCAGTATGGAGGCTACCCCGCACCTCCACCACTAACTGTTACGGATGAAGGATGTTTATTTACAAGTGACGGTCAGCGGGGATGAGGGATCGCCAAGGTAGATAGCCACGGAGATGGTACAATGGCGCACTCCACTTCGTCGTCCTCTTCTTCATCTCCCATCTCCTATTCTTTCCGTTACAGTAGATTTAAAGGTAATTTTTTTCTGCCCCGAAGAAACTGGCAACACTTTGTGGTGGCGTGAATGCACAAGCCAGGCTAAAGAACTCGTGGAAAACTGATCATGATTATCGCATTGCAGCAAGCGTGAAGGGTGTCGTATGTATGATCCCCCTAAGTGGTGGAACGAAGTACGTTAGGTAAACGGGCCTATGCTTTCATGTACGATTAAAAGACCATTTTTATAATGTTAACACAGCCATTGAGGTTCATCTCGGTACCAATGCAGAGTTGTGGCTGTCAGCAAGATTTCAAGGATTGTGTTGTGTCAAAGCATTATGATCACCTCATCCGTAAAATTAGAGAAGCGGTGAAGATGCAGCTGCTGGTTTACTTTTGTATCGGCATTCCATTGATTATCGTCACCAAAAACCAGACCAGGTATCGGGCTAGGAAGTTATGCGGTTCCAAAAAGCTTCAGCTATATTGGTGAGCGGTTTTAATGAACTCCTTAGTTTTTACTTAAAGTCCACTTTTGCATCATGAAGGGAAGACGTTTGCATTCAAAAACCTTGTTATGCATTGGCTCATGCATAGCGCAAATCTGCAGCGACATTTTTTTTTTTTCGTACACCATAGCCGCCTGCTTGTTAGCTGCCTCGACAATACATGATAGCCCGAATAAGGACACGATAGCCTACAAAAATAAGGTGCAAAGACGCAGAGAAAAAAAATATAGCGGTACATTTCAGCGTACGTTTTAAAGTACCATGTTTACAGAGATGAACATGTACGCAACCAGTAGCAGGGAAAAAGGGACGCCTTCTTTTTAATGCCTGTGATATCAGGATTTATCGAGCGTGTGGCGACCGCTAGTCGGAATGTCCTGTTCTACGCCCATCCCCGCGTCTGACGATTGGTTGGCGTAAGCCGGCGATCTCATCCCAACGGCGGTTATCCATCATGCTTAGGCGGTTCCTCCTCTCGTATTTCGGCAGTTCATGCGCCCCTTAATGGTCCACGTTTTTTGAGTCTCGTCCTCTAATCTCGCTCACTCTTCAAGGAGTCAGCAGGTTATTTCTGCTTTTAGGCGGATGTGCGCTCCTTTATCAGCAAATATCAGACGGCACTCACTATCATGGATCTGCAAAGATGTATTCGCTTCCTCTGTCAAATTATACTCCCCGGATGCATCAGTATTGCCCAAACTGTGCTTTGGCGCGTCCAATTAACAACGAGATGCAACTTATCAAAAGGGAGAACAGAAGAAAAGCAGAAGCAGGCTACGGAGGAGCTGGAGATTTTTCGAGCTTCTTACCCACTCCCGGGACTCATCACAAACTTGTTTCCTCATCCTCCTTTGGTTAAACATGCGCCAACTCAACAGCACCGACTCTAAGAACTGAAATCGTAACTCAGAGAAAGTAGTACTGCCACAGAAAATACACGGATTCACCAGGCAAGGTAATTCGCCGCCACCATGATGTTTTGTATCAAGTCTAAATATGAGGAGAGATGGACACAAGGAAAAGTTGTGATCGTACCTTTAATTATACGGTTTACGTGATCAAACACTCGCTTAGTGATTCAGTGCGCCTCTCCTAAAGACGGGCGTCGGGCTTCGATAAACTTTCTTGCTCACGTCAGCGCGTGCATGACAGGTACATTTGTTGAGTACGGGGAGTGAACCAGAGAAATATATATGCCGCACACGACATGTATTTATAATTATATTCAGGTTTATAATTTAGAAACGAAACAACCACGCGCGAGTAATAAGAGGACTGTGCATTTCAACTACTCCGATAACATAACAAGCAAGGCGCATGGCATTGGTTGTATAAGACATATGCTAATTCCTATAGTCATCTGTTGCTCTCACAACGGCAACCGTGGTGGCAAAATGAGGTTTAGTGCATATTAAAAGGGGTCCTCACAGAATATTTCACACGAAAGAGATTTAATGCCGGGCCCAACCAAAAATCCCCCACGTAGATCTATCATGGAAGTGGGCGTCTGAAAAAATGAACACGCACTTGACAATAAAAAAGAGCCGTATGCTAAGACACGAAGGCACATCAACCAGCGATGGAACGATACGACATGGAAGCTCTACCGATGACACCACCGACACACTGTGAATATAGGGAATAAAGGCGCCTGATAACTTCACTACACCGCTTTACAATTAGCATCTAAATAATTTCCAGTTAAAGCAAACGAGTTTAGCAAGCAGAATTACTCCCAAATCAGCATCGCCTCTCTTTCAACGCACTTGTAGTTCGAAGCGATACTAGCGCCAATTAAGGACGGTGAATCAAAACCGTAAACCGTCGTGCTGATTCGCTCGGGCAATAAGCCATTCGGCATTTTCGACGTCTCTATCGCAGCGGGGTTAGCGACGTCCAGCAGGCGCGTTGCTTAGACAATATATAACCACGGCCGCTACATGATTTGTGTTGTGTGCCGTATATGGTAGCCAGCTGTATGGCGACGTGCTCTGTTCCAGGAACGCAAGGAGGCCCGTCAGCCAGCAAATGATGCGTCGTTCGCACCAGCGGACTGTGTGTTCACAAAACAATCCGCTGATAACCCGTTTGGTTTCGCTTGTAAAACTTTTCGGTTTCTGGACGCTGTTGGTGCGTGCTGGTGCTCTCGCCTTGCGATGCAGTGCCTCCAAGAAAAATGTTAGTAACTCGTTTATGTATTGTTTGTATATATATTACTGTATATTCTGTACACTGTCCTGCTGTAGCTGCCCGAAGTGCCTCGCGAAGAGTGAGCGAAGTCAGGAGACACACTCTCTTTTTGCCCACTTCGTGATAAAATAAAATGAAATGAAATTTGTGAGCGTTATTCGTACCCTTCATCTTCTCCCCTGTCAATACTAATCATCATCATTATCTCTAGGGCTTGTATAGCGGGGCTCTGCCTCTACGCAATAAAAGGAAGAGTGTTACAGCCTGAACGTTGTCTCACACATTCGAGACATTCCGCTCGTGTGCAGCTCTCTTGTATCCCTGTGAAATGTGGCGGTGCCGCTCATGCCTACATCCAACGGGCCCACTTGTCCAGAGTACCCAACCCATCTCGCGCTCCTCTATTTTACACATTATCGCTTATGTATTCCACAGCTTCGCCAACACAAGTTTCACTTTCTTGTTATACCGATGCATATCAGAGGGAGCTCAACCACATTCTTTGAACAATGTCACAAAGCGGTGACGATCACGCATACAGGCTCCTGTGAACATGTAGCAGTGCGTAGCAGTGCGTAGCAGTGCGTCCATCAGGGAATTTGCGACTTGGTTTGAAACACAGTTAGAAAGAGCCCGCTTTTTGACCAAACGCTATCGCGACCGGAATGGCGTTGAACTAACAAAGTTAATTTTGTGCACGTCTGTAATAAGCAGAAAGCATTTACAATTTCTAAAGAACTTAAGACCTGCTTTGTACTCACTTGAACTGACAACCATCAAAATTCGGATAGGCTGAAACGACAGCAACCCCGACTCTCAAAAATTATAGTTGGTAAAACTTGACTCGTCCAACAAAATGTTTTCAGCCAGTACATTCCGGTACAACATCAGTCCATTTGTATTACACGCCATTAACCCATCACGGATTGCTTTTGTATGGTATATATAAGATGGCGGACCTTTACACAGGACCACTACCCAACACATGCCGAGAAAATACAAATACTGGCCATGAAAAAATTGTGTGCAGGAAATGTTTGACAAATGTCTCTGTTGACGTGTAAATTCTTTGTTCAATTCTGATGCAGGAAAGAAATTGTTTCTCTGCATTTTTGTAATAGGGAAGCTTCTCAGCGGTACTGGAACATTAACTTGTAAGGAGATGCGTTAAGGGACCAATATTAATGCTCCTGCCTGCCTGTGAAACACTTGCGTAGGTATGTACGTGTATCCTGATTGTATGGCTTTGGCAGCATAGTACTTAGATCTCCGTCCTATCTTATACGTATAAACTCGCGCGTCGTGAAAGGAGACGGCAACATATGAGGCTGCGTAAAATGCTTCACTTTATATGACGGTGTGATTGTCGTCAGCAAGACCGAATTTATGATCTTGCGCTTGCAGTACCGGCCGTTGCAGTACTGGCTGATTTGTGCGCATGTTCATTTCTCTCTACCGGGCTGGTGCACGTCGAGGCATACACCGACATTTTGTGTACTCCGCGTCGACACGCAGACTGAGTGCAAATGCCAAGTAAGAATGCTAGACACGTGTTCGCATGCGTGCGAATACGGGGCCAGGGAGCAGATGGTGCTGCTTTTTTTTTTTTTTCAGTGCTGGTGCTACTTCCTAATTTCGAATTCTACTCCACGGCACATATTTTTGCCGAAACTGCACTAAAGCGGACCTCCTAGACAAAATGGAGCTAGTCTGTATCCAACCGCATTTCACTACTGTGGTGAATATAATAGTAATTCTGCCAGTAAACTTCAGCCTGTGGCTTCAAGAAAAAAAAAAGTACTTCAACGGTTAACGTTCCTGTTGATCTGAAGGCTACAACGTTCAAAACTACGTGGTTAAGAATTTGGCGCCGATATTAAATGTCATAGCGTCTTATGGGCGCAATTAATCTTCAGCTCTCGCCCCTTTTAAAACCTACCTAAAGCCAATTCTGACCAAGACCAAATAGAGCTTGACAGTTAGATTGCACAATTGCGGATGAGTTCAGCGTAAAAATAACCGCCCGTAGCCGCTCACACTTTCAGGTAAAGCGCGGTTCAGGAGTTGTTTCTGATGATGTAAATTTTTGCCCCTTGCTTGTTGCTTTTGTGCTTGTTATTTGTTCAAAAGATTGATGCGGCATACAACAGCATATACGCAAATTATTTATTCCTTCACTATAGGGTCATTTACTTAAGTGGCTATGGCGCTAGAGGACCAATTAAACTATAAGAATATTGGTGTGCTCTCACGGAGATAGCAGAGAACTGCAGTGCAAAATAATCAGGGGTTAGCCTGGCGGGAAATGTGCCGCATTGAGGGTATATAGTGCGATAAATATCTGGTTAGAACACAGTTTTGCGCAACAGGGAAGACACAGGCATCAAAAGGAAGAAGAAACAACATGTGGAGCGCTTGAACTGTTCCTTCTTGTTCCTTTTTACCCAAGTCATTTATTTTCATGCTGCGCTTAATATGTGTACTTACGATTTCAATCAATACGTCCAACAGCAACTTACGCCCATGTATCTCGCTATTGTAAGTCATGGTTCCTCAGTAAAGCATATAAATTTGAAATTGAGTTAGTTATGGGTTCCCTATTGGTTGGTGCAGTGTTCACGGGAAGGGGACGCAGGAAATAGCACAGATGATCAGGTCTTGGCCAATCCGCTGAAATGGTTATGCGCCATTTATGTATGATAAGCATCATCGTCATCATCATAGAGCAGGCGCTGCTACGTGCAAGAACTATATATATATATATATATATATATATATATATATATATATATATATATATATATATATATATATATATATATATATATATGTGTGTGTGTGTGTGTGTGTGTGTGTGTGTGTGTGTGTGTGTGTGTGTGTGTGGGGTGAGGTAGTCAGTCGCTACGACGATCCATTTCATTTATTGCCGGAAATCGACGGCGGGAACGGGCCCCGTAAGTCCATGCCGATTTCCTGGAACGGCCGTCGAGGTGGTTCGATGGGTTGCAGAAATCCGGCTGGTGGCCTAACTGTCGGCGTCTTGCGTCGCTGACAGTCTCTGCATGTCTACGTAACAGGCGATGTCGGCAGTGAGGCGAGGCCAATAGTACTTTTCTTGTATTCTTGACAGTGTGAGGGACAAGCCGAGGTGTCCTGCTGTAGGGTCGTCGTGTAGAGCTTCCAGAACCTCTGGACGTAACGCTGAAGGCACCACGAGGAGATGGTCGGCGCGGAGCGGCGAGAAGTTCTTTTTCAGCAGAACGTTGTTCCGCAAGAAAAACGAAGCCAGTCCTCGGCGGAATACTTTCGGCACGGCGGCGATCTTGCCTTCCAGGTAGTCCATGAGGATCTTGAGCTCTGGGTCAGTGCGTTGGCCTTCCGCGAAGTGGTCGGTACTCATGGGTCCCAAGGAAGAGTCATCGTCCTGGTCACCCTGGGGTGGCGGATGAACGGGGGCGCGAGACGAGCAGTCGGCGTCGGAGTGCTTTCGTCCGCTCTTGTAGACGATGGTGACGTCAAATTCTTACAGTCTAAGACTCCATCGTGCGAGGCCTCCTGATGGATGTTTCAAGTTATCTAGCCAACACAAGGCGTGGTGGTTACTCACGACTTTGAAAGGCCTGCCGTACAGGCAGGGGCGGATCTTTGACGTGGCCCAGATGATAGCAAGGCATTCCTTTTCCGTGGTGGAGTAATTCGCTTTCGCCTTCGAAAGTGACCAGCTAGCGTAACTGATAACCCTTTCAAGTCCGTCGGTCCTCTGCACGAGCACGGCGCCGAGCCCTGTGCTGCTTGCGTCCGTGTGAATTTCGGCGTCGGCTTCTTCGTCGAAGTGCGCGAGTAATGGTGGCGTTTCCAGGCGTCGCTTTAGTTCTTGCAATTCCTCGACTTGCGGCGTTTCCCATTTGAAGTCGACGTCGGCCTTCGCGAGGTACGTCAGCACCTCGGCGATCGGCGAAAAGTTCTTGACGAAGCGCCTATAACAAGCCCAGAGGCCAAGAAATCGGCGTACTGCCTTTTTATCGGGGAAAGGACGAAAGTTGGCGATGGCAGCTGTTGTCTGCGGATCAGTGCGCACTCCCGACTTGCTAATAACGTGGCCTAGGAACAACAGTTCCTCGTATACGAAGCGACACTTTTCTGGCTTCAGGGTAAGGCCCGAGGCTTTGGTTACACGAAGAAGAGCTTCAAGGCGGCGCAGGTGTACGCCGAAGCTGGAAGCAAATAAGACTACGTCGCCCAAGTACACTCTAAAAACAAAGAGAATGCTGGGCACTCACTTTGGGGGAGTACTTTCGTGTCGCAAATTTAACTCCTTTTTTCAGAGTAGATCAACCCCATTGCAGGGTACCGGTACTCTCAACAAAACAGAGCCGTAGGACGCCTCCGAAGGGGATTAGAGCACTCTTTTGAAGAGAGCTCTACTACCCCACCAAGCGGGGTGCTAGTACTCCCAGGGGAGTAGCATAGACAACAAGAAAGAAAAAGCAACCACTGCGTGTTTCGACCATCCTACAATTAGCAGGCATTTAATTACATCACACTGTACATAGAACATACAGGCTGACATGCCACGAACGCACATACACGCCAATAACGCAACCGCAGCAAAGCACAAAGCCCGCAACACACTCGCGATATACCGCCTTACACTGAAGTCCCTTATATATAATCCGTATACTCGACCTGCTATGTAGCGCCAGTGGTAAAGTACTGTTCTGCGTAATTAATCAAAAAGTATGCGCAGAACAGATGTATATTTAGCGTTGGCTCATAGGCAGCCGCTCGCCACAGAGATCTGTTAAGCTAAACGCGCGGAACATATACAATGTCTTTTAGATTAACGCATTCCTATAATGAGCTGGCATTCCGTTTTACGGGCAAACGCGAGTTCGCAGTGTTGGTTCGCGATGTAAAATGCACTTGAGGAAGCGAGTACGAACACAATAGCGGCTGAATTTCATCAACGCCAGCGAAGAAAAGCGGCACCCGGGTGCTCCGCTACCACCCGCTTCATTCCGACGGTGTTCCCTTACGAGTCCGTCGGGCACGTCTGTACGGCGAACAACCGCTGGCGATCATAAAATATGCACTCCTCGTTCTTGGTTATTCTGTACACAGATGAAGTATAGTCTCTTCCAAAAGAAGTGTTTAGGGTACTATGCTGTACTTACCAGACTTGCGAATGGGGCGGATCGCAGTCACGGTATTCTCACCGTCGACGCGCTCATGGCCGTCATACGGCTCGATGCTGAATTCGTAGCGAAGCCTTTTTCTTTACATGTATGAGTTATATCCAGTGAGGCTTCGGGGACCAGTCGTCGACGATCACGACAGCTTACTGTGTCGCTGAAAGTGTATTCCTCTTCGTTTCGCACACGTAAGCAAAGAATCCGAGGCGTGTAGGCTAGCGAGTTTCACTAGCACGGGTACGGCCGTTCGATCGGGGAAAAACACCAGAAAGGCAGCTCGCTATGACTCCCGTCGGTTGAGGCTCGTAGTCAAGGAAGGCACTGTTCATTAAACGTACACTGCACGCGTTTGTACGCGAAAGCTTGTATGTGGAAGTCGTTGGAAGGTCGCTGCTATAGTTCTATCGAAGAACACTTCACAAAGCGGTTGTTGTCTTCTTACAATCGTCCGCTCCCCCCCCCCCCCCCCGACCGCCATGTCTGCGGCTGCGAATGCGATTATCACATGTGTGTGGCAGGAGTGAAATTGCATTTTACTCTCTCATGCCGCAAGAGGTATGGACATTTAGTCCATCCGACGTTTTGCTAGAGTAGAACGATGCCCTAAAGAGTAGCTCGGTCGTTTCACTCCTGCGGAACCGGCTCCAGTTTTTAGAGTGTAGACGAGGCATGTCTGCCACTTCAAGCCTGCCAGTACTGTGTCCATAACCTGTTGGAACGTCGCAGGCGCCGAGCAAGGACGAAAGAGCATGACCTTAAACTCGAACAGGCCGTCTGGTGTTATGAAGGCAGTCTTCCCTCAGTCTCTCTCGTCTACTTCGATTTGCCAGTAGCCGGTTTTGAGGTCCATCGACGAAAAATGCTTCGCGTTGTGGAGTCGATCCAACGCATCGTCTATCCCCGGGAGAGGATACACGTCTTTCTTCGTGATCTTGTTCAGGCGGCGATAACCGACGCAAAAACGTAGGGTTCCATCCTTCTTCTTCACTAACACCACGGGTGATGCCCACGGACTCGTAGACGGCTGAATGACGTCGTCACGCAGCATTTCGTCGACTTGTTGCTTAATAGCGTCGCGTTCCGTGCCGAAACTCGGTAGGGACTATAACGGAGCGGACGGGCATATTCGTCGGTTACGATGCGATGTTTCGCGAGAGAGGTCTGACGAAGCCTCGATCACGACGAGAAGCAGTCATTGTATCGCTCGAGTAAGGCCCTGAGCTCCTTTTGTTGCTGACTGGAAAGGCCTTGATTGACGCCGAAGGCGGGCGTGGACACTGCGGTCGTCGTTGCGGGTCCGCGAGAATCGGTGGGGGCGAAGGCATTGCTTACTTCCAGGAATTCACTTAGGTGCCCTACAGTCGTACCTCTATTCAGGTGCCTGTATTCGTTGCTGACGTTCGTCACCATTACCTTGGCTTCACCGTTATGCAGCTTGGCTATTCCTCTTGCGACGCACATCTGACGGTTTAGGAGCAAGTGCTGGTCGCCTTCGATGACGCCTTGTAAATTGGTGTGCGCTTTGGTAGCGACGGAAGTGATGACACTGGACAGTGGCGGGACAGTTACCTGTTCTTCTGTCACATTCAAGGCGTGGTAAGCGACGTCGTGATCTGACGGCGTTGCATTATCCGTGGACAGCGTGATTGACTTGGATCTTACGTCGATGACTGCGCCGTGCTGGTCCAGGAAATCCATGCCTAAAATGACGTCTCGCGAGCATTGCTGCAGGACCACAAAAGTCACCGAATACATCTGGCTCTCAATCGGGACTCTTGCCGTGCAGGTTCCAGTCGGTGTTATAATGTGGTCCCCCTGCTGCTTCGGATATCTGGTCCTTCCCAGGTAGTCTTTACCTTCTTCAGCTTGGCGGCGAAGAGACCACTGATGCCCGAGTAGTCGGCGCCGGTATCGACTAGGGCGGTGACGCTGTGGCCTTCGATAATCACGTCGAGGTCGGTGGTTCGCCGACTTGCGTTCCGGTTAGGTCGGGGCGTCGGATCACGGCTGCGTTGCTTTGCTCCAGCGCTGCTATATCGCGTCGGCGGCGAGGCTTTTTCGTGAAGACTCTTGTCAGGCGGCGTGCTGAGACTACGTCGGGAGGGCTCGTGCGTCGTGGTCGTCGTCGCCGGTGGCGGAGGATCTTCGGCATTGCGTCGTGCAGCAACCGCACCTCCATTGGTTGCTGCCTTTAGTTTCCCGGATAGGGGCATGGAGAACGGCCCCGCGTGGGGCCGGTGTACTGCCGGCGATCCCGGGAGAGGTAGCAGCCAGGCGAAGGTGAACTGGGATGGTCGTCGTCGTTGCCACTGCATTCCTGGCGATGTAGTTGGCGATGTCGCGAGGTCGCTCACCTGGGCGCCGACGCGGCGCGTTCACGTGGAAGCCACGCAGTCCCATCTCACGGTACTGGCAGTAGCGGTAGATGTGCGCGGCTTCGCCACAGTGGTCTCGTAGTGGGCGGTGGTTCGGGGTGCGCCAAACGTCAGTTTTTCTCGGCGCGCGCTGGATTACTGGCGAGCGGGATGGCGTCGGAGGTGTCGGCGGTGGCTGGCGACGAAACTGCGGAGGCGTTGGGTCCTGGCGTGGGCTAGGAGCGCCGGCAGGACGGCGTGCAGCAGCGGCGTAGGTCATCGCCTCCGGTTGGGGTGTCGGTGGTTCGGGAACACTCAGCGAGCGCTGTACCTCCTCGCGAACGATGTCTTCGAGGGAAGCGACTTAGGACTGAGACGACGAGAACATACGGCGCAGTTCCTCGCGGACGATAGCCCTTATGGTTTCGCGTAGGTCTTCGGGGCCAGGTCCTTGAACTCCTGCGATGTCTGGGGACATGCGCCGATCGTATTGGCGGGTGCAGCATTTCAAGGGTCTTCTCAATGGTAGTAGCCTCGCAGAGGAACTCTTGGACCGTCTTCGGGGGGTTTCTTATTAGTCCGGCGAGGAGCTCCTGCTTCACTCCTCACATGAGGAGGCGAACCTTCTTCTCCTCGGACATGTCGGCGTCAGCGTGGCGGAAAAGTAGCGTCACTTCCTCCGTGAAGACGGTTACGTTTTCATTCGGGAGCTGCATACGAGTCTCCAGCAGTGATGCGGCTCTTTCCATACGCACGACGCTTGCAAAGGTTGCAGGAAAGCAGCGCGGAAGTTGTCCCAGGTTGGAAGCGTTGACTCTCGGTTCTCGAACCAAGTTCTTGCGGCGTCTTCCAAGTAGAAATACACATGGCGCAGCTTATCGTCCGGCTCCCACTTATTAAGGGCTGCGACGCGGTCGTAAATGTCTAGGCAGCTTTCCGTGTCGTAGGTAGGTGGCTCTCTGGATTGGTGCACGACCACGGTTGCCGGAGATCTTGCTTCCGCCATCGTGGATGCTGGTTTCATTGCAGCCCTTGTCGTCTTGTCCTTGTCGGGAAGCGGCAGGTATACTGATGGGAGTACTTGTTGTCTGCAGCTAGCTCGAAGGACCGGGTTCGAGTCCTCCTCTTCGTGGCTTGGGCTTGGCTCACGGCTGGGCGGGGGCGTACGGTACATGGACCGAGAAGCATCTCCACCAGATGTCACGTGGTCGTGACACACGCAGCACTCGAGACGAAGCACGCAGTACTCGAGGTGATGTCAGGCGAACTGTTTATTGGGCGAACTTCTGCCCAGCAAAACAAGGCCATTCACGACTCACAGCAACAGCGGCATGAACAGTCGTCGGTCGACGGAAAGACTGATAAGCGCCGTAATGCGTCGGCTTTTATACACGCGTCATAACGCGTTCTCGCATTATCTGTGGAATTCCAGAAGTCGCTGAAGTGTACGCGTCAGGCATGCCAAGTTTCACGAATGATCGACACGGTTCCCGAAGTGACATGCAAGATAAACGCGGCCTGCGTTGCGCATAACAGAAAGTGATAACGGCGTTCTCGCACACGTGCCAATATATATATATATATATATATATATATATATATATATATATATATATATATATATATATATATATATATATTCGGAAAGAACATTTCCCTGAGCCCGAATAAATATTTTAAAAAGAAAAGATTCACACGATTAACAAAAGCAATATAAGTTTACTGACGTTGCGGCCGGTGGACCGGCCTTCATCAGAGTCCTCCTCTTGGCGACTTTCATCTGATGAAGTCCGGTCCACCGGCCGCAACGTCAGTAAACTTATATTGTTTTTGTTAATCGTGTGAATCTCTTATTTCTTTTTTGAAAAATATATATATATGTAATGAACGAGACAGACACAGCGCCTTTGCTGCAGGCCGGCTGTTCTTATCTAACCTCTTCTTCTTACTCTTCGTCGTCCTCCTGCGCTCCTAGCGCGAGCGCCCTAGGCACGGCAAGCTGTTGGTTTATACATTACAATATATATATATATATATATATATATATATATATATATATATATATATATATATATATATTATATATATATATATATATATATATATATATATATATATATGCTTGTTTGTTTCTTTATTTATATATCGCTTCGTGTTAATATCTCCCAGTCAGGCAGAATTTTTTAGAAGTTGCACGTGCAAGATATGACACCACGGTGTTTATATCTTGGCCGATTTCCGAACATTACACATTCCACACACAGGCACCCGTTATACTATATGCAACGGAAAATGTGAACATAAATCTTATAAATATGGAAGAGCAGCTATTGGTGTGCTTTTTGCGGTGGTGCTTTGCTCATGGAACCACGCATTTCAATATGTGTAGGAGTGATGTTTTTAACAGAAATCAACAAAATTTGAATATGAACTTCCAAACCAAAACAGCTAGATCCTCGAACCAACATGACGAATGAAAGCTCTTTACACAGGAAATGCACGTATTTTCAAAAGGGCAACGCTTGTAATTTTTACGGATAGCTGATATCTTGCGAATTGCGTCAAGGAAGCCGAACTGGAGTGGAAAAAGAGCGCAGTTACTGGTATAGCTTCGGGTGTAGTGGTCTGCGCGACACGGTTTTACCCTTTGCACTACGAACATTTGTCGCTGTCCGGCGCGCGCGGTCAGGCGCGGCAGTTAAACTAACGATCGCCTGGTAATAAGGGCAGTTGCTCCTCATCACTCAGAAAAGCGAGTAGAAGAACTCCGTTGCTCAGGCCACTGCCAAAACCAGCGTAAAATGCGCTCTTTTATCATACAGTTCCCGTTCCCTAGACGACACTAGCCAGACTTTAGCGATCTGTAGTAAATACCAGCCTTGACTTGCCCTTTTGGAACTATTGTATCAGATATGGATTCCCCGTGTGAATTACTTTGATTGGTCCATTTGGCTTTAATATATATCTAGCTGTTTCGGTTTCAAAGTTATTCAGTCTAACTTAGTTATTTACTGTAAAAATATCAATGCTACTACTACCGAGTTTGCAGTGCGTGCCACCATGAACAAAGCATCTCCGCTAAATTGCATAAACATCTGCTTGCTCTCTGTGTGTATATAGATAGATAGATAGATAGATAGATAGATAGATAGATAGATAGATAGATAGATAGATAGATAGATAGATAGATAGATAGATAGATAGATAGATAGATAGATAGATAGATAGATAGGCGCACGTCGGACAGTTATTTAACGTTTCGGCGTTGGGCCCGAATTCGTCAGAGTGCAGCCAGTACAAAGGTGCAGACTATTTAAAGGCACATGGTCTCACGTTGGCACGCAGTGCACCCAAATCTGATGTACTGCGCGTGGCTAACACGGAGTGCCATAGAATATCCACGCCCTACGGCACATCCTGAAGCACTGCACATGTTTAAAATAACTCTTTTGAAACAAGGTGCGACATGCATTGAAACAATAAACGCAGATACGAAATATCAAAATACATATAAAATATATCAAACTCTGCATATAACATCGCGTGTGACATATAAGAAATGAAATGTTATTGAAGTGCTACCTATCATACGTACATTCATGCGGCAGCCGAAGCTACCTTCTCTGCCAAACTGTGTGTGTGTGTGTGTGTGTGTGTGTGTGTGTGTGTGTGTGTGTGTGTGTGTGTGTGTGTGTGTGTGTGTGTGTGTGTGTGTGTGTGTGTGTGTGTGTGTGTGTGTGTGTGTGTGTGTGTGTGTGTGTGTGTGTGTGTGTGTGTGTGTGTGTGTGTGTGTGTGTGTGTGTGTGTGTGTGATTCATTTTGTTTGTAAGTGTAAGCGGCTCTACTGAACTTCTTATTTCTTCACCCTCATACCGTGAGCGCTGAAGTAACCACTGATAAATTCAGGACCGATGCGGTCATCTAACGATTGGAATACAGCGCATTAGTTGACATATGAATGCTGCACGTACAGACTGCGAATAGCATGTCATTAATAAAAACACCCCTGAGAAATTTCTATCACCGCGCCAACAGAAATATCTAGGCGCTTGACGCACACTGTGCAACACCAACAAATGATTACGCGGAGAACGTCGATTACGACATCTTATAGCCGTAATGAGGCTTAACATGGTTACTTAATAACCTCCCATCGACAGCTCTCAGTTGTATTGTTGGTATATGACACAGTAAGGGGCTCTCTAGAGGAGCTGCTTGGCGTAACGTTCTTTAATTGCTTTAACATCGAAAGTACAGAGTTATCCGCCTACAATGCGAGAGAGCGCCGCTTAAACTTCCGCTTACGCTTACTACTGCTTTCGCGAATTGTAGTGCAGATCGCTCAAGCATTCTGAGGGAGTGCCTGCTACGCCGAATTAACAAGCATAAACCTTGCACCAAGAGTCTCAAAAGCAATTATGCGAAGCATGTCGAGTGGCATCACCGTCGCGTTAAGTCACGCCAGAAACGAGCACCCGCACTTCGCGCCCGAAATCGAAGAGCGGCGATACTCATTCATTCATGAGAAAAACAAAATAGGAACGGGTTTGATTAGGCGTTCAACAGCACTGGAAAATCAGCCAGCTACTCCGACCAAAACTGAATACGCCCGATAGTATAGTCTGTCTCGCTCGCTTCTCGCGGTGCCTTGGCTTTCACTCTCAGACAATGTAACGCAAAAGGTGAAAGGGGACGTTGCGACGAAGTGTATGCGCCCGGACGTTCCGGGCTCATTAACGAGCCTTCACCCAGTGCCCTTTCCAAATTAAACCAGCCTGCAGCGAGCTGCAGAATTGCGTACACCCAAGCAGAGACAGGGGACGGCCTCGACATGAGATGAGGGGGGAGGGAGGAAGGATTTGAAGGCTGGCCGTGACACTCAAGACAGCGGCGTCAGCTTTCAGTGTGCAGACTGTGTGATAAGGACGTGCTTAGAATTGCTTGAAGCCAAACTGCGTTAGACAGAGGGGAGAGAGGAGGAGGTTTCTAGCGCGACCACGCAGCCGGACAAAGGGCGTAAATGAAGGCGCCGCATGCTCAACCTCCGGGCTTGTCATGTGTGGGTAAAGGGAATGCATTGCGCTGCCACAACGCCTCAAAGTAGCACTCAGAGTGACTTTACTCGGCTGCTACGTCAAAAAGATTCTACAAATACGGGCTGCTCTCGAGAACATATTTGCTTTTCTTATACTCATGTTCCAGTTGAGGTGTAGTTTAGCAATGCTACCGCTATTACGAAAAATTTTCTTGAAAACCTGTTGCAATACTGATGATCAGTACTTAGAATCGTAGTGAAGAGTCTTTGCCTGTTCAATGCAATATGATTGAGTACACTGCTGGCACTTTTTGAACATGGGCTACGGAAGTATTGTTGAAAGTCTATTGAGCAAGTAGTGGCTGAAATGTTAAGTTACTATTTAGAATACGTTGTGCAGACAAATAATATCGGTGTAGTTTCTTTGTTCGACGTTTATTGAGCTAAAATTGGAGCAGCATTGACATTCCTGTACACGCTTTCCTTACATTGAACAAATAGGTGTTAGCACCCTCTCGTGGGTATTTTGTGCCCTCGGCATGTCACAGCATCCACACCGCTATTCGAAACAGCGCCCCTTCAGCGCCACGCCGCGAACGAGGGGCAGTTGAAATGGAACCGTTTTCTGGCCAACTTATGAGATTTTGACCGCATCTACCTCTCTATTTTTCCGCCAAGATCTCGGTGCTCTCCTGGTCGCATCGTTCACATAATACACCCACATATTTGGGAGGTAGGGTGTAGTGTACGCCAAGCATAAATGGCTGACTTTTACAGAACTAGGACGACATACTCGTTACGTACGTCACGATTAACGACACACGATCACTCGTAATATTCTGCACTTCACATGGTGCAGCGCCTCCACGATAGGCCCACATGTCGGACGACTGCATTAAAGAGAGCTCTACTCTTAAAGAAGGAACACCTATTGTTCTCGCTTGCGATTTTAATGCAGGCACAAGAGGCACACAGAAGAACATGCAACTTACCAAGCGGTCGGGGGTGTAAAAGACGCGCCCTCGAGGACCCAACCAAGCACACTAGCACAAAGCTACGCTGGCTGTTCCCAAGCTGTATATAGATAAACTTAATGCCCATGCAGCTTTAATGACGGTGCTTGTGTAACGTGAATTGCACTTCTAAAGTTTGATACGCACCATCATAGGAATACGTACGTTGCCTCTACTGTTTGCCACGCTCTTCCGCAACATCGCATGATCCCATATGAATACTTGAGCGGACGACTTTTATTAAAGCACAATAACGCACCGTATACTGCATTTTTCTTCGACAAAACAGACGCCTGTGCTTTCGACTGACATCGGTGGCAACGTTTCGTCCTACCATGGCCTACCACTTATTCGCCATTAGTGCTTCCGACGTTCCTGTTTAGCCCATGTAAGGGGTTTTGTGAACGCCATCACACGGAATTATTTAGAAACAATGTGAAGGGTCGACTTTAGGTGGAATAGATTAATTCGTATAGTTACACAGGCGTTTACACACGAAAAGAACTTTGCACACACATATCCGCTTAGATATGATGTTCACGTACCCGCTTGTTCACATACCCGCTTAGATATGATGAGTTCAACCACTACATCAGAATAAGGAACATATAGTCAACACTGTACTCAATAGGTCGCCTTAACATAAATTCTATTTACGACGAGTCTTCGTTGGGGGACATAAAATATTCGAAATATAAATGAATACCTGTTCATTAAATGATCCTCCAATAGCTCTCAACACAAACTCACTAGTCATTCTTGTAAGGCAGTCATATCCACTGTCCAGTCTGAATGGTGTGGTCACAATTGCTGTGCAGCGTGCCAGAGTTCGTATACATTGATATATCTTCTGTTAGTTGAAATCTGTGAACGGCCTGAAAGCGTAAGAAAAGCTGAGCTGGTTGCATTCGCTTGTAAGCAGTTCCTTAGAAGCGTCTATTTCTTTTGTAAAGTTCTTTACTGCACCAAGATTCAATACTATGGAAAAAACGGACTCAGCGCGACTTCACTGGGCGTACGTGGGATATGTTTCTTTAATACTTCATCAAAAATACTAAAGAAATGTGGTTTTACTCTGTAACTAAGGTAGCAAGGGAATCACCCTCCATTTGTTGCAAGTTCATGTCGCCCTTATGATTTATGCGCGCTGGTCTCAAAGTTAATTGCATCCACATTTCAAGTAGACTGAAAGGTAACAAACTCACTTGTGCGCGTACTTAGAAGGGCATTAAAAACGCGAACACCGTAATGTTATTTCGAAGCGTTCTGCGAGGCGCTTAATCACTGCATACCCTAATATGGGCATGTAGAGCCCCACCTTAACTTTTAGTTATGCTATTATCATTTAATATAGCACGCATCCTGGCAGTATATAACATGGCAACGCGATTAAATGATCATCTTGAGTTGTTTTCCCCTGCAAGCTTCAAACTGAAGATCGAACTATAAAGTGTAGGCATTTTATAGGGGTGTGTACAGATATCGCCTCATGTGGTGGAGCAGAGAAGAGACGTCACTTATATGTCTAAACAAAATTAATATAGCTTGCAAGCGAGAGTTTGATGCAGAAAGGTACGCAGGACAGCACTAAACCGGCACGTCCCTCATTTCCACAAGGCATCGGGCCAGTTTGAGATTTGAGATTTGGTTTATTTCACCATAATCGATACAATTATAACCATTAACAGGTTTAACAAGAAGAAAGAAAAAGAAAGAAAAAGTGTCATTCATGGTGAGGATAGCAGGGTTAAAGCTGCAATAGCTGCAGCTTGACAAGCCCCGCCACCCCGATACAATACAATGGCAGCAACGTGCGGTACAGAAGACCGTTAGTTAAGGTAAATATTTGCACTCACATTGCAACAATCAAGATGTACTTCCACACTACATGTATTCCACTCAACACTCAAGATGTATTTCCATTAGGAAACAAGACATTAGAAGACACCATACTTGAAATAGAATGTTAGACATTACAAATAGAATGTTAGGCATTACACGAAGAGTATCATCTGTTAGCTTAAATTTGGTTAGTACGCTGGGTAGACAATACTGTAGTATATTTGTGTCCCATAGTTTGTACGCGGCCGTGGAGTGTGCCAGTTAACAGTATGTCTCGTTGTACGTGTAGATGGATTTAGAGTTAAGTTTGCTAATTTACGTATGTAGCGGTTCTTACGGATTAGTTCTGATCTAAATGTTGTTAAAAGACAATATTCATACAAAAGTTCAAGTTTTAAGATCTTAAGTCTTGCAAAAGATTCAGACGTATGCGATTGTATGAAATACCTGAAATGGAACGTACTGCGTTTTTTGTGCTATGATCAAATTATGTAATGATTTTTTAGTCCCGGTACCCCAAACTAAATAACAATAACGCAAGTGGGGTGTAAATAGAGCATGATAAATCATAAGTTTTTGTTGTTCGGAAGTAACGGAAGTAACGGGAGGCGGATTGTTTTCCGTGCGCCATGCGAGACGACCCCCAGTTTTTCGTCTGCGCGCTGGCGTGTTATTCTTGCTATTTATCTTCCGCAGTTTCTTAGCTCCATTGCGGGGTGGCAAACCGGATGCTCCTCTGGTTAGCCTCCCCGCCTTTTTCTATTTTTTTTCTTTAGCACTTTAGGACTTTACTCGCATTGGAACTGCTGCATAACTGCGTTCTGTTATTCTGTTGTTCGATTAAACCACATGATACTTATACTTTCCCGTCAACAAAACTACCCAAACGAAATCAAAAGATTGCTAAGATAGAACTGGAAGCAATGGTATATCGGAGCAGATCACCCGGAAGCAAGTAAACACCAGGTCCAAGGACAGTGCGTCGTGTTATAGTGAACAATCGCTTCTGGATCGCTGCCAGCCGAGCAATAAAAGCGGCACGTAGTTGCCACAAGCTAACGTTTTGCGCCCGCGGCATATTGAACCTTTATTCGCAAGAAATTTCCTTCGAGTCTGCTCCCCAAAATAGCAGTGGTCTTGCCAAAGAGTTCGGGTGAAGACTTTCAATTGCTCCTGCTCCTCTCCTCAGAACGTTTTTGCTGCCTAGTGTTGTATTGTGAATTTGTAGTGTGTTTGCTCCATGCACTTGTTTCCGCTGTGCCACTTTCACTAGCTGAATAGCCCCTTTTATGCATCTCTGTTATATGAACTTGGATCATAAACAGGAAACAGCAGACGAGGAAAGAAGCACGCATCTACATTGGCGCAATGCTTGCTTTCGTGCGCAATACCAGAGCCACTCAATGCGGTGTTCGCCTTATTATTTTCCTTGTGTGGAAGCTATAAACTCGTGGCATAATGCATCGTTCTAGCTGAATGCTCATCAGGTCCACTTTGTATGACGCTGAACAGGAATGTTTGTTGATTGATTTGTAGGGTTTAACGTCCCAAAACCAATTCTGATTATGAGAGACGCCGTAGTGGAGGGCTCCGGAAATTTCGACCACCTGTGGTTCTTTAACGTGCACTGACATCGCACAGCACACGGGCCTCAACATTTCGCCTCCATCGAAATGCAGCCGCCGCGGCCGGGATTCGATCCCGCGACCTTCGGATCAGCAGCCGAGTGCCATAACCACTAGACCACCGTGGCGGGGCAGGAATGTTTGTCTATTCTCTGCAAAATGGGAGCTACGCTCTCGGGTTGATTTTCCCATATCGTTGATACTGGATACGGTAGCAAACAGTTGCCATGAAGAGTTATGAATGCGCCATCAGGTTCATTTGAACTGTCCGTTGCGAAACCGCAGCTGCGCTATCAAGGCGATTTTCATTCATCACCGCGGATGAGTGCGGCACCGAACAATCGCCAGGAGCCCTAAGCGACAGTAGCTTTCTGAATGCGCCTTCAGGTTCATTCGAACTATCCCTTCTAAAATGGTGACGGCGGCGATTCGCCTTCGTTGTTACTCCTCCTGTGATTACAGAGGAACCGCTTTTCTGTATACTCTTGTATTCAGTATTTGAGTGATGTTTTCCTTAATTGACCGTTGAGTAATAAAACCAATAAAGTATGAGAGCGCGTTTTAGATGGCCTTCAAGGCCTTGAATTGCGTAGAAAACAAAATTGTAACCCGGCCTTTACGCTCCTTGCGTACTGCACGCAACGAATTATGGTGCAATGTTGTACTTCTGATTCATCGAAGTGTCCCATGGTGCCTCGTTCCCTCAGCCAAGCCCGACTTCAGAGGAACTCATTTCTGGACTAAGTAGCTTCTGTTCCTCGATATTAAAGCGTCACCATCACAACGTGGATTTGGGACGTAAAGCCCCAAACTAATTACGACTTGCACGGCATGTTCTTGCGCGGCATGTCAAAGGATGTTGTAGGTGCTGTGCGAAGAGACGCGAGGATGGCTGCCTGATGCGCGTAAGGCTGTGGCTCATTTAACCTAGGACCATGTCGTTGTTTCCTACTCGAGGTTTTTCAGCTTGGCTTCCGTCATTCGTTGCTGTATTGGAGGAAAAGGACGCTCCTATTCTTTTGCCACATTATGCAATGCTTTGGGAGAGATGAGAATATACAATTTCAATCTCGCCACTTTGTCGCTGCTACCGATTTTCTCTTGGTATACACGATCGTGCCGAAACGCCACCTTCCCCTTTTGCGATCTGAAATCGTTGTCAGAACTCAGTAGGTGTAAGTTACCTGTGCACCACAACGAGCTAAGTAGAGCCACCCTTTAAAAAAGCTCACGCACGCGTTACGGGGATGCAACCAACCCTGTGTAAGTCAGTGTCGTCTTGAGCACCTCGGACGATTGTTTTAAATAACCACAGGTAAGTAATGAGTGTTGCTCTTTTTTAGCAAGGGATTGCCTTAAACCCAATATCTGCAGTGCTGAAGTTGTAAAGCATGTTACTAGTGTAGAACAATGTACTCAAATGCTGTGCAATGGTTTTAATTATGCTGGGCTTCTAGAAAAGTGCGTTGAATTTAAAAAGTACGACATGACTACCCGGTTGCGCGGAGTGAAATTGACACCCTCGAACTTGTTAAGACTAAACCACAAATTATGGACGCCGGCAAACCGTACTTAACAGCTCACACGAGGAAATAAAGAATGGCCAAAGCTTTCGCCCTGTCGCCCTCTCTAAGCCTAGGGTGCGCATGCGTCATTTACGGTTCGTTATCACGAATGTTTTGGATGCTAACAGCGCTGCCTGCTACCGCTGCTAGGTGGGGCTTTCCTAAATTTCGCTCCTAAATTTCAATAGCGTGGCAATGCATAATTTTACACTAAACAACATGTCTTACACCTTAGCTATCTACATACTATGCTTAAGGCAGCTGTTTGCATGTTGGCTAATTAATTAATATTAAATGCGGAGCATTTCTTGGGGGACTTTAGTATCGTTGGCCGTATCTATCTATCTATCTATCTATCTATCTATCTATCTATCTATCTATCTATCTATCTATCTATCTATCTATCTATCTATCTATCTATCTATCTAGCCGCCTACGTTTCGGTGCCCTCATAGTCGTTTCGCTCGCCTGGTATACCCGAATATTCGCATAGTAGGGCACCAATGCATGACTAACGTGTGTAGCTGATCTTCACACCACTAACATCATATACGCGTCATGTACGTCACGATTAACCATACTGCAATCATCTGCGGCTCATACCTGTAGTGCTCGGCCTGCGTTTGCATGTAGGCGCCACAGGTGCTTGAATTTTATAGAGTCCATGTCAATCAAGGATCAACTAAAATACACATCTAACATGTATTACAACAGACGCAACCTACCAAGCAGGAGAACCAGGGCGCCCTTTGTGTCAAGCGAGCACGTTACCAATAGGCTACGGCGGCTCCTCCCGCACGGTACAGTAAGCCTATTACAGCGACATTTGTGACGATGGTGTTTCTGGAACGTGAATTGCGCTTCTAGTGTGTGTTAGGCACTATCATTGTAATGTAATACACAATCCATATGTTTTACTACACCTCGGCATGGTTCTGTGCAACCTCGCTCGATTCTGCAGGAATACTTCAACTAACGGCGCTTATGATACGCACACCCACACACGATAGCGTGCACTTTACCTCGACAAAATCAAGGTCTGTGCTGGGCACTGACATGACTGCCAGAGCTACGTGGTAGTTTCAGCTACCATTCGGTCGCCTCGGTGCTGTCGACGTTCCTTGTTAGCCCACGTTATGCATACACCCACTCACGCTCTTTGCGCGAGGACGTTAATTGAATGCGGATGAGCTGACTTAATATGAAACAATTCGTCGTAGGTAATTTGATCGCCGGCTGCTTGGTATTATGCCGATTCTCACAATGAGTGGTTTCCGCAGAGTTTTTGCGTCATAACCATTCACCTGGTAAAGATGAAAATTTGTATGGTTGGGTAGAAATGCAAGGCAAGCACGAATAATTGATCTTTAGACCACTAACGTGACGTAGTCGTCAAATTAACGATACAGCAATCGCGTGTGTCTTATAACCGTAGTGTGCGGCACCTGGTATACGGGCATTCGCCACCGATGTTAGAATATTATGCAGCCTATGTTAATGAAGGATCGAACAAAATACATTTAACATATACATACAGCACTACTAAAGCAAGAAAAGCACTTCGTTTGTCCTAGCTTGCAACTGAAACATAAACCTACAGACACGCACGCAACGTACCAAGCGGTAGTCGAACCCCCACCGAGGTGACAAGCAACCACGCTACTACTAGGCTACGGCGGGTCCTACCGCGCGGTGTAAGTAAATAAACCTATTGCACAGCACTTGTGAAGATGGTGCACGCTTGTCTAACGTCAACTCAGTTTCTAATGTGTGTCAACCGCTGTGAAAGCAATGTAAGAAACAATACATTCGTTCTACTATCGCTGGACATCATTTTTGTCGACATTGCTCGATCCAGGAATACTTCAACAAAGGATGCTTATGATACGCACGTCAGCGCACCGTAGCGCGCAATTTTCTTCCGCACAACTGATGTCTGTTCTGTGAACCACGACGTACCATGAGCTACCATACAGCCGCCAAACTTCTGTCGACGTTGCAGGTTAGCGCGCATTGGAGAACCACTCATGCGCTCGATCCTTCTCGTAAAACTTGGCGGAATGCTTCGAATGACCCCGAGTCCCACAATTCGTGGCGTCTGCAGGATGTTGTTATTATACAACTGAAGTTAGAATAAAAAGATAGACTGAGGAAGCAATGACGACAATGGTTACTACCGACCTGTTTGCATGTGAATGTTTCAAAAGGGTTGGGCAAATCACCTAAAACACCCTGAATAGTGAGCAATGCTCTGCTTAGTTTTCCGAAAGCCATTGAGTACCTCCCTTATTACGGGGTTCTTAATGGCTTGCTGCAAATCTCTCTAGGATTTTCGTTGGATTACAGGAAGAAGTTACATTTCGCAAGTCGGATATGTCGGAAGTGCCTGGAGTAACGCGTAGAGTAAATAATTTCACGGTGAAATAACGTCCTCAAACCAATAGTATACGTACGCGACATCGCTCTGCAAGCTCTTGGTGGATAGGGGCTTTACTGATTCTTTTTTTTTTTTAGTGTACAACATTCCTCGCAAGCTACTTCTTGGCTCTCAACGGAAATCAAACCAGTCGGACACGCGTGCGCACACCGGTCCCGCCGCTCTTGCGACAACTTAGCCCTCCTGAGAACTAATAACATTTCTGCGCACTTATGACCAAGAAGGGAGACAATGAGATTGCATCGCAGTAGGCCGCAGTGTTTGTTGTTTCAGCCTTCCTGGTCTCTTTCTCTACATCACCACTGCGCCCACAAAAAATAATGACGAATGTCTTCACAACAGCTTCCTTGGCATACCTTTTCTCAAATGCACTTTAAAGCATATGCTATGTCTATCGCTATTCAAGCATGCGCCAAGTTAAATATTCAACGCTAAGAAAGACAAAAGAAAAACGTAAGCTAGAAAGACTGAGTAAAAAGAGGGAAATTAAGACCCACTTAAATTTCTGCAAAAGATTGCGCCACAGCATTATTAGATCTTTTCTCGTCATATAGTAAACGAAGCTCCGAAGATGGAGGACTCTGCGGGGTCGTTAAACGTTAGTCTCTCCTTCAGAACCCCTGTGCTTCCTCAACTATACTGCGTGGAACGGCTACGTTTACTACTGATTTCTATTGCGCGCTAAGCTCTGCTTCCCGTTGCCGTCAGCACGGTTGAGCTCTGCGGCACGTTGTCTGCCCATCCATCAACACTATATTGGTTGACAGCTTAAGAAAGCTTAAGAAATATGTGACAGCTTAAGAAATACAAAGCGCGAGCTGTTCCTGTAGCCTCACAGTACAATCTGATCACTTCAAATATGCGTAACCTGGGTTTGTGATGTTTATTTTGCTAACCTCAATGATTTTTCATGAATCCCAGACATGGTTGTTTTCCTATACTTGCACCGTTGTACGTAATGCTGCCTAATTTACGAGTCACCTTCTGCTTACTTTGTCTCTTGATTTATGGGAACCGCATTTATAATTGTACGTACCTTTGTCGTGTGGCCTCGATCTATGTTATCCTGTAGTGGTGACGTTTTGGTTGGTCCAGTTTAGAAGTATTTGGTACACTGCCTTTTTTTTATTATTTAATGTTAGAATTCTGCGACCTTAAGTACATCTACCTCATGGTAATTCCGGGAACCTGTTCGATATTCTGCTGCGCATTATCATTAGTAGTAGTAGTAGTAGTGGCAGTAGTAGTAGTAGTAGTAGTAGTAGTAGTAGTAGTAGTAGTAGCAGTAGTAGTAAGTAGTAGTAGTAGTAGTAGTAGTAGTAGTAGTAGTAGTAGTAGTAGTAGTAGTAGTAGTAGTAGTAGTAGTACTGACGGAATGCTGCCGCTATCTTTGTGCTGCTCACATGCCCTTCTACTGCCCTCTGAACAGCCCGAATGAATCGTCACGTTATATAATCTTGCCTCACTACACCGCACGATTATGCGGAATCCGCAAGGTTACGTTACATAACGACGTTGTGCCTTCTGAATGTACAAGCCGCACACCTTGTTGTTCTCGCTTTTGTTGTCTGCCTTCGTGATCCACTCGAACTTCTGCGTCAACGTACAGACAAAATATCGCAACCAGCCAGACTACCACATTCGCTGTAAAACATATATGCCATTCACAAAAAGCCCAGGTTAACATCAAGAGGCTATTCTGCTGGAGGTAAACGCTCAAATTTCATTCAAGAATGTCTCGCCTTACTTCGTCGCTATTCGTCTAATCTGTAGTGAATTGAATGCGATCAAAACATCTTTTTCGTTAGGTTTCTTCTCAGCAATAAGAAGCAGTTCTAAGGCGAGAGTGCAGTCATTTCCTTGATCTAATTCTTCCTACAATTAGGTGTTTCGCATTTATGTTTTCTTCGTCGGCAAAGTTTTTCCTTAGCTAGTAGTAGCCTCGATGACCTTAATCGATTACCGCAGTGGATCGATCGGAATCCACCCAGCTCTTTCGCCAGCTGCAACCCTCTTTAAAAATTCAGCTAATACTCTTGCTTGTTATTTTTCCTTGCGAAGATTCTATGGCAAATTCTAGAACGTTTGTCTCACTTCTTAGTTGCGTTTCTGGCAGTATTTTGACGATTCCTCCCGTCTCCACAGTAGGCTTCACTTCAGTGGCGCAAAAATGGAAAAAAAAAACCTGCGTGCCCTTTGCGAAAATAAAACCATCTTAGTAGAGTTTGCCGTCGCCTTGACCCACGAATGACTATTTCGCCAAGTGAGTTATAAAAATATACATGGTAAACATTTAGCCAAGTTTTAAACTCTTCATTTAAATGCTAACTGTTGAAAAAGAGGAAATAGAGTGTTTCATTTATTGCCCTGGAAAGATCAAAATGTGGTCTGTCTGCTAGAACGCTATCTATCTATCTATCTATCTATCTATCTATCTATCTATCTATCTATCTATCTATCTATCTATCTATCTATCTATCTATCTATCTATCTATCTATCTATGTGCCACAATATGTGCCCCAACATTACATCGTACAGAAATACCTTTGATTGCATTCGTGACCGCTACCTTAACGCAAAACAATTCGTCATAGGAAATTTCCTCGCCGACTGCTTCGCATGACACTGATCCACATAATGTGTCAGATATATGAGGTAATTTTGATTTTAACAGGTACAGTGGTTTAAATTTTTTGAGCTTCTCCGAAAGTGTGGGAAATATGAAAAAAGTCGCAAGCTAACGATTAGGCGTTGACTCCGTCAGATGGACGCCTCCAGCCGGTAGATGAGGTTTGTTTACCTCCGCAGCTAACGCCTGGTTAACTCGCAAGAAACACCTGAGAAAGTGCCTAGCATGGGGAACCCAGATGTTGCCCTTGTGCGTCGTATAGACCTTTCCATTGGCACTCTAGCACCAGCGAGCCGGAACCTGTTTTTGTCGTCTGCTAGCGCGCGGGAGAGAGCTCTCCGCGTCACGTCCCCTTCGTTGGGCTGCTTGTTGCGCCGGGCCGCCCATACGTTTTGCCGTGCTTGCACTGTGCGGGCGCTGTTTTTCGCTCACTAGAGCGCTGTAAAATGTCCTTTAAGGATACCCTATCGACGGGGCATCACTGCATTGTTTACGGTTGCACCTAGAACCAGAAGAAAAGAAATGCTGCACCTAAACAGCTGAGCAGCAAGCACCACGTTGCGCAGGAGGAGTGCCGCTGCGTACTCACTGACGTACTCGTGTTAAAACGCCACACCGCTCATGTTCCACGCGGTCAAAATGCTGGTGTGGCCAACACCCTCTCAAACCTAGTCAGTGCCGTTCTTGGCATATGGCAAGAAGTTCCCAGATTTCTCCTTTAGTTCTCTCTCTCTTCTCGATTCGCTTCAACCATAAGACCTCAACGCGTTTCGAGGTACTAGCAAAGCAAAGGGAAGTTTTAGTACGGACATTTTTTTTTGTTGTTGCTCTTGTCCTTGCTGCTGTATTCCTCCGGCCTGTGCTACGAGTTTTTCACTTCCTCATTGACTATCAGCCGTAGCAACAGCCAAGAAACAGTCTGTCTTATCCTTATGTGAGCCGCTGTACGCACATTCCCGGAACCTTTGTCGTTTGTTGGGGGGAGGCTCAACGCTTCTCTCTCAGCAGACCCTATTTTGTCATTCTAGTGTGTGCTGGTACTTTTCTTTTATATATATACTTTAGCGACGGAGGCATTTACTCTCGTGTATTTAGAAGGACATCCATCTAGCTAATAGAAAAATCATGCAGAGCGAACAAGCGTGCGGGTCGGTCCTGCGCTGTGCGAACCAGGCGGGCGTGTTTCGTTGAACGGCAAACGTGCCCAGCACATCCCGTTACGCTTCCTTCAAAAAAGGACAGGGGGGAGCTCGACGGAATTCGATAATGAAACAAGCTGCGAAAACAGACCCGAATGAATGCTCCTCAACCATGACTGCCGTAAAAAGGAAGCCCGATCGGACAAAGAAAGATTCATGTCTCACACGCCGTGGGAGCCGATGTTATGCCAAGATGTCAGCGAGGTTTGAGTGTATTAGCCAGCATTATTCATTAGTGAGAGAGTCAGCACACAATAGCCGACAGTTAACCAAGGTGAAGGAACTCCAGCCAAGAGTAGCTATCTAGCACTGGTTTTAATTGAGCGAATGTCGCACATATGCCACGGCTTGTACATCATGCCACAACATTTTTACAAAGTTGTGCACACAGATTTACGAACGGCATTAACTGACTTTATCACACTTCGTTAAAGTTTGCTTTTCTTAGTATCAGTGTCCGAACGCCGTTGCACTACTTCTTGAGTTTGTCTTTATGTTGAGTCATGATCATGTTGAGCCACTATCACGCCATGAACATGATTATACCTTATCTCATCACTCGAGCTGTACCTTTCGTTTGACACCCATGTTAAGCTCCTTAAAGCTTTCATGTTGAGTCATAATCATGTCGGGCTATGATCATATTGTCGCGGTTCAACGCGAACAAGTGACAACACCGTTGAAGGAGACAAGGAAAACAGCGTGTTGACGCCACTACCAGAGAAAACTCTTCTTCGTCTTCTTCAGAGTCCAATTTACCCCTAACCCCACTAGCCGGAGTTCACTGAAACCGCCAGTCGTCGTCGTCGTCTTTGTGCCTTCATAGAACGCACGCGTCATTCGCCTCTCCCTAAATGAGCATCGCCCCGATGCTAAACAATTAGCGTCACTTTTTGAAAGTAGTCTGTGGCACAATCACTCGCTGACATAGGGCTTCATGCGGACTACGTGCACGAGTTCAGAACGATGCCGGCGGCGGCTTGTGCAAGGGCTATCTGGAATGACTTCGTATGTCACTTCACTCAGTCGTCGCAGCACACGATAGGGTCCGAAATAGCGCCTCAGAAGTTTTTCGGATAGTCCTCGTTTTCGTACAGGTGTCCAGACCCATACTTGGTCACCGGTCTCATAAGTAACAGGCGTGTGATGTACATTATAGCGGCCTGCGTCGTGCACTTGCTGTTGCTGTATTCGGAGCCGTGCGAGCTGCCTAGCTTCTTCTGCGCGTTGTGTGAATGCCTCGGCGTCCGTGTCAATGTCGTCAGGTTCGTGTGGTAACATGGCATCGAGCATCGTCCTCACTTCCCGTGCATGGACAAGGCTGAATGGGGTCATCCGTGTGGTTTGCTGCTTAGCTGTGTTGTAAGCGAACGTTATATACGGCAGAATTTCGTCCCAATTTTTGTGCTCGACATCGACATACATTGACAACATGTCTTCGAGTGTTTTGTTGAGGCGCTCAGTCAGTCCGTTGGTTTGGGGATGGTAGGCCGTTGTCTTTCGATGAGCCGTGCCACTGAGCATCAGAACGTGGCTTAAGAGTGCAGCAGTGAAAGCTGTGCCTCGGTCTGTGATGACTATGCTAGGGGCGCCATGTCTCAGCACAATGTTCTCTATGAAAAATCGGGCTACCTCCGCTGCTGTGCCTCTCTGGATAGCCTTCGTTTCGGCGTAGCGAGTCAGATAGTCAGTCGCTACAATGGCCCAGCGGTTACCAGAATTAGAGGCAGGAAACGGGCCCAGGAGGTCCATTCCGATCTGATGAAACGGAATTTGCGGGACTTGAACGGGTTGTAGCAAACCGGCCGGTTTTCTTGGAGGTGACTTGCGTCGTTGGCAATCCATGCAAGTTCGAACGTGATGTTTCACGGCAGCGGGAAGTCTTGGCCAATAGTAATTCTGTCGCACTCTGTTCAGTGTTCGCGTGTAGCCTAAGTGCCCAGAAGTGACCTCGTTGTGACATGCGTGTAGTACTTCACTACGAAGGGCAGCTGGAACGACGAGCAGATAGCTGGATCCGCTTGATGAGAAGTTCATTTTGTATAGCACGTTGTTCCGTAAGCAGAACGATGATAATCCTCTTGCGAAAGCTTTAGGTGCGGTCCGAGTTCGTCCATCCAAGAAATGAATTAGGTCAAGTAAGTCCTGGTCGTCACGCTGCTGTTGTGCTATGGTAGACGTGTCGAGAAGACCGAGGAATGCTGTTTCGTCTTCATCGGAGGAAGCCGACTCTATGGGCGACCGAGACAAGCAGTCAGCGTCTGTGTGTCGTTTTCCCGACTTGTGCATGATCGTCATGTCGAACTCTTGCAGTCTGAGGCTCCAGCGTGCTAATCGTCCGCACGGATCTTTAAGGTTTATAAGCCAACAGAGCGAATGGTGGTCACTGATAACCTTGAAAGGCCGGCCGTACAAATAGGGACGAAATTTCGTAACAGCCCATACAACGGCGAGGCATTCTTTTTCGGTCGTCGAGTAATTGGCTTCTGTTCGCGAGAGCGTTCTGCTTGCATACGCGATTACTCGTTCCGTGTCTTCCTGCCACTGTACAAGGACAGCTCCGAGGCCAACATTGCTCGCATCAGTGTGAAGTATCGTAGGAGCTGTCTCGTCAAAGTGGGCAAGGACAGGGGGCGTTTGTAAGCGGTTGCGCAAATCCTCAAATGCAGCTTGCTCTTCGGCGCCCCATACAAAAGCGACATCATCTCTCGTGAGACGAGTTAAGGGCGATGCAATGCGAGCGAAATCAGCAATAAATCGCCGATAATACGCGCAGAGGCCCAGAAAGCGCCTCACAGCCTTCTTATCTGATGGTATTGGAAACTGGGAGACTGCGGCAATTTTTCCAGGATCCGGGCGGACTCCCGCACGACTGACGACATGACCTAGAAACTGTAGTTCCTCGAAGCAGAAGTGACATTTTTCCGGCTTCAAGGTGAGGCCGGCGGACCGTATTGAGTGCAAAACCGCTTCAAGCCGTTCAAGGTGTTCTTCAAACGTTGCAGAAAACACTATGACATCGTCCAGATAGACTAAGCAGGTTTTCCACTTGAGCCCCGAAAGTACAGTGTCCATTAGTCGTTGAAAAGTAGCAGGTGCAGAGCATAGGCCGAAAGGCAAGACTTTAAATTCGTATAACCCATCCGGCGTGACAAAGGCGGTTTTTTCGCGATCTCTCGGGTCTACCTCAATTTGCCAATACCCGCTCTTCAAGTCCATTGATGAAAAGTAACGAGCGCTGCGAAGCCTGTCGAGTGAATCGTCTATGCGGGGAAGCGGGTATACATCTTTTTTTGTCACCTGATTCAACTTTCGGTAATCCACACAAAACCGTAGGCTGCCGTCCTTCTTCTTAACTAAAACTACAGGGGACGCCCAGGGGCTCTTGGAAGGTTGAATTACGTCGTCTTCGAGCATTTTGCCAACCTGCTGTTGGATCGCCTCACGTTCTTTTAGGGCCACACGATAAGGGTTTTGGTGTATTGGTCTCGCTGTGTCCTCTGTAATTATCCGGTGTTTCGTAAGTGGTGTCCGACCAACTTTCGACGTCGACGCAAAGCAGTCTCTGAACTCGGCTAATAGCGCAAGAAGCCGTTCTCGTTCGGGTTGCGGCAAAGTAGGGTTTAGATCAAGCACAGGTGCTGGGTCTTGCGCATTGCCTTCTTCAAGCAAAGAAAAGCAGCCACGAACATCAGCGACATCGTCATAATAGGCCACAGCAGTGCCCTTTGGTAAGTGCCGTCGCTCGGGGCTGAAATTTGTTATTAATAAGTTCGTGCGCCCATCGATAACATTTACAATTCCTCGTGCGACTGAGATGCCGTGTGTAAATAATAAGGGAGTAATTTGTTCTGCAATTCCTTCACAATTAAACTGTTCGTCGCACGCCACAGAAACAAGGACACATGACCGCGGTGGGACGACCAGGGCGTTTTCGATTACCCGAAATGAGTTGCGTTGTGGCGGTAAGAAGTGAGTTAAGTCAGGGCTCTCTTGAAAAGTTACCAAGCGGTCCGGAATGCTGATTATTGCTCCGTATTCCCTCAAAAAATCCATGCCTATGATCAAATCTTTACAACACGTTGAAAGAACGACGAAGGTTGCCACAAAGGAAGAATCGCCTATGTTGACTCTAGCAGTACACCTTCCGGCAGGCATGAGCAATTGGCCACCTGCTGTTCTAATATGCGGTCCCGTCCATGGCGTTTTAACTTTCTTAAGGCGGTCGGCTAGCTCTTGACTCATTATGGAATAATCTGCTCCAGTGTCGACTAAGGCGGTCACTTGCTGTCCGTCAACGGAAACAATAACATCTGCACTCACGATTTCGTCGATATCAGAATTTCTTGGCTTAACGGCTTTCGGTAGCGGATTCATGGGGGCTTTTCGTCGTCTTGTTCCCGGCTTGCAACCTTACCCCGAGAGGTCGCCGCCGTTAGTTTCCCCGCCGTGGGCTTGGCGACCTTCTTCCCCGGAATTCAGCAGAAGCACGTCCATTTAGAGGCGCGGAGTGGGCTGGAGACGGAGAGCGTGACCGTCGACCAAACTCGGGCGGGCGGTTCGGCGGAGTGTCATCGTTCTGAGCGCGCGTTACAAGAGGTCGTGAAAGCTCAGCATCGTCGCGGCGTGGCGTGTAGTCATCGCTGGTACGTCGGCTGTCATACCATGACCGAAGGGGTCGAAATGAGGCGTCTCGATACCAACAATTGCGGGAGAGATGGCCGGCACCTCCACAGTTAAAGCATAGGGGGCGCCTATCCACAGTGCGCCATGCGTCCATTCTTCGATTTTGCGGACGTCTCCAAACTTCGTCTTGCGGCGGTGACCAAAATGCAGCTGACTGTGGCGGGCGGTAGGATGGCATCGGCACAACGGGCGCATGTCTGAGAGCTTCTTGTGGCGGCGACGACCGTGGTGCGGCTCTCAGCGGCTGGCGGTACGGTGGTGCGGGCGTAACAGGTGGTGGACATCGGCCAGTGTCGGCGTAAGTTATGGGATGCTGCTCGTAAGGTGGTGGATATCGGCCAGTGTCGGCGTAACTTATCGGACGCTGCTCGCGACCAGCATCGCCTGCAGAGAATGCGTGGCTAATTTCATCACGTACGATTTCAGCCACAGACGCCATAGGGGTTTCCATTTCCGATCGCCGAAGCTTCTGGATTTCTTCACGGACGATCTCTCTGATTACATCACGCAGCGAGCTGTGGTAGTCCATGGTCATCGCAGCGGCGTTTATAGGGAAGCCAGTCGACAAGCGATCGTACTGCCTGGACCTTAGATGGAGCGCTCGTTCAATACTAGTGGCTTCCTTAATGAAGTCAGCCACTGTAGTCGGGGGATAGCGCACAAGCCCGGCGAATAGTTGCTCGTTTACGCCACGCATCAGGTAGCGCAACCTCTTGTCCTCTGTCATGTTGGGGTCAGCTCGACGACACAGGCGAGTCATGTCTTCAGCAAACATGGCCACAGTTTCGTTCGGTTTCTGTATCCGCAGCTCAATTAGTTGCTGAGCACGGTCCCGTCGGTCGACACTAGCAAATGTCTCAATGAGCTGACGTTGGAAATCCTCCCATGTGTTGATGCTATTTTCACGGTTCTCAAACCACGTACGAGCACTGCCGTCAAGAGCGAAATACACATGGGCGAGCTTCTTTTCCTCGTTCCAGCCATTGACCCTGGCAACACGTTCGTACTGGTCAAGCCAGTCTTCAACGTCTTCATGCGCACCACCATGAAAGCGATCGGGAATCAGTGGCTGAAGAAGGGTTACCTGGGACGGGCTCTCAGTAGCGCTGGCCGGTGGAACTTGAGGTAGCTGCGTGTGGCTAGCGTTCGCCATTGGCAGAGGTTCACAGCGCCTGGACGAGCTTTCCTGAAGGGGGGTATGCTCCGGAGCGAGGCCTAGCAACCGCCGACTGAAGCGGTGTACAGGAGTCGTAATAGGTGATGGGCTGGATGAACGGCTCCCGGGAGGAGTGCGGAACATCAGACAGGTTACCCAGCACCTCCACCAGTGTCGCGGTTCAACGCGAACAAGTGACAACACCGTTGAAGGAGACAAGGAAAACAGCGTGTTGACGCCACTACAAGAGAAAACTCTTCTTCGTCTTCTTCAGAGTCCAATTTACCCCTAACCCCACTAGCCGGAGTTCACTGAAACCGCCAGTCGTCGTCGTCGTCTTTGTGCCTTCATAGAACGCACGCGTCAATATCATGTGATGAAAATGACAATCACTCATATCCCATCTTCACCTGTGCCTTTCGTTTTACAATTTGTATCGACCCCCTTTCATAGCTTTTTGCATAACGATGCTCATGTCATGTCATGTAATTCATGCCATGAACATTATTATAAGTTATATCACATCCATCGAGCTGTACCTTTCGCTTGACACCAGTCTTCACTCCTTTCCGTTAATTTTCACTTCGTCATGCTGATGTCATGTCATGTATTTCATGTCATGAACATGACTAACTCGTATCGCGTCGCTCTACCTACATCTTTTGACACCCATCTTGACCTCCTACCTTCACATTTATTTTTGCGGAGTCATGCTCATGACATGAGCATGTCATGTCATGAACGTGACTATGACCAACGTTACATTCTTCGACATGCACCTTTTGTTTGACATCCATATCGATCCCCTTCCAGTAGTCTTATGTTTGCAGTCATGCTCATGTCATAGCATGACCTGAGCACATCACGTCATGTCATGAACCTGACTATGACAAATACCACATCCTTCGACATGCACCTTTCGTTTGACATTAATCTCTACCGCTTTATTACAGTTTCAAGCTTTTCCTTGCATCATGTGTCATTAATTGTGATTAATAACATGCTTTGCAAAAGTGGGTCATTTTTAATCGTGATTTGTTCATTATCACGGCGCATTCTCATAATCATAACCACTCTAACGTGACTCGAGTGACTTACAAATATTACCTTGCGATTTTTAATCATTGATTTTGGACAGACAACTCAGTTATAGTCACGAGCATGACTTAAAGCCTGTGTATCATGCTCATTATGCCTTAGTCATGTCGGCGTTGAATTAAGGGTTCGTTTGATATATCGTGTTACATAATTAGTCATTTCGTTGAAATCCAAACAATCTCCCCCGTCCTCTTTTTCTGAGGACGGGGGAGAGCGTGCAAAGGCGTACATAAACGAACGCTGGAGGAGGCAGTTGCCGCCTTGACGAAGACAAGTCCGCTTGTCGAAACGTTGCCTCCTGCGACATTCCCTGTTCTAAATACTACTTTGCGATTTGTTCATAATTAGTCATTTATTTCTCGAGGTATCGTTCTTTGTGATAACTTTCCATAATTTTGGAACCACCCTCTTTTAGGGCACTGACTAAACATTGAGGTTACTCTCACTGAGACATTAAGGCTCTCGCCTTAATCAGTGGCACTATTGTTAGCAAAAGCAACAGTATTCCTATTATGAGGCATCTTACAGCAGTAATTCAAACAAAAGAGAGGCGACACGGTTCCCGGTTTCCCAGTTTTACTGCTACCAACCGGCTCCGCTGATCCTGCCTCTGCTCGCGCAATAAGACGCAAAACAACGCCGATGGCAACTGTCCTGCTAATCAATCAGATCCCACGCAGTCACAAATGAACCCACCAAACGATTCCACTACGTTTACAAAGAGCCAGAGCAATATCTTGCTGAAACAAACACAACGAATGCACGCGCCCAGGTGGAGAGCCCGGCGAGCAAACAGCCCTAGATGGTGCCGGCGCTAGACGTCGCTAGCGGCGCTTTCGTGGCGGCGCCCAGGAGGGCTCTTTTGCAGAGGTCTATAAACGCCATTGGGAGAAAAATCGCGAACTCGGTGAGGTGGTCGCACGCTCTCTTGCGCGTCCCGGGTATCGGCTAGTGTTCCCACGACGTCTCAGAAGCGCTTTCCCGAATCTTAGTAAATTAATACGGTTAATTGTCGGTTCTTACTGGACCCGGACAGGCCGCCACTGGAAACTAAAATTGGAACGTTCAATGCAAGACCCCTCTCCAGCGAAGCTAGATTAGCGGAACTACTCGAGGAACTGGAGGGAGTTAGTTGGGACGTCATTGCCCTCAGCGAAGTTAGGGGAGCAGGTGAAGGTTACATAGTCTAAAGCAATGGACATATCCTCTGCTATAGAGGGTTACCCGAAAAGAGAGAATATGGCCTTGTGTTCCTAATTCACAAAGATACAGCGGACAACGTAGATGAATTCTACAGCATTAACGAAAGGGTAGCATCCCTCGTAATAAAACTAAATAAGCGGTATAAACTTAAGATAATCCAGGGATATGCTCCAACAACGAGCTACGACGATGAACAAGTAGAGCAATTCTACGAGGATATCGAATTAGCAATAAAGAAAGTACGGACGCAATACACAGTAATCATGGGGGATTTCAACGCAAAAGTAGGAACGAAACAAAGTGGAGAGCAGGCGATAGGCAACTACGGCATCGGCCGTAGGAATAACCGTGGGGAAATGCTAGTACAATTTGCCGGAAGGAACCAGCTTCGAATAATGAATACGTTCTTCAAGAAACACAAGAATAGGAAGTGGACGTGGAAAAGCCCTAACGGGGAAACAAAGAATGAAATCGACTTTATAATGTGCGAACAACCAGGTATAATTCAAGACACAGAAGTAGTGGGGAAGATAAAATGCAGCGATCACAGACTAGTAAGGGCAAAGATTGTACTTAACCTAAAGAAAACAAGAACTAAATTATTTACTAGAAAAAAAATGTAATGTAGAGGTAATCAGAGCGAAAGACGACGAATTTAAAGTCGCCCTAAGCAACAAGTTCGAGGCCTTAGACGAAAACGGTGACGATTTAGAACAAATAAACAAAACCATAACGAAAACAATCCTTGCAACCGCGATAGAAGTCGGGGGTAAAACAACAAAGCAAGCGAAAAGTAAGCTGTCCCAATCTACCAAGGACTTAATAAAAAAACGCCAACAAATGAAAGTAACTTCATCAAAAGATAAGATGGAATTCGCAGAACTATCGAAATTGATCAGTAAAGCCAGGCAAAGAGATGTAAGAAACTTTAACATGAGAGTAATAGAGGAAGCAGTAGAGAAAGGCACCAGCATTAAATCAGTCAAAAAGAAACTGCACTTAGGACAAAACAAAATGCATGCGCTAAAAGATAAACAAGGTAACGTTATCAACAGTTTCACCGAAATAGTAGAGGTAGCAGAAGATTTCTATTCGGAACTGTACAGTTCTCAGACAAACCATACAATCTTGACAGAAATAGAATCAGAGGAGGACATTGAAATTCCATGTATAACCGCTGACGAAGTCAAAAAAGCTGTCAAAGGCATGTCCCGCGGTAAAGAAGCTGGTGAAGTTGGTATAACAGCCGACTTGATCAAAGACGGAGGTGATATCGTACTTGAAAAACTTCCATCGCTCTTCACGAAATGTGTCAAGACATGTAGTGTACCGCGCAGTTGGAAAAATGCTAATATAATCCTTATCCACAAGAAAGGTGACATAAAGGAGTTAAAGAATTACCGACCAATTAACCTACTCCCAGTAATATACAAGCCATTTACAAAAGTAATTTCTACGAGGATAAGAGAAACACTCGACTTTAACCAACCGAGAGAACAAGCTGTTTTTAGCAAAGGTAACTCGACAATGGACCACAGCCACACTATCAAGCTAGTAATTGAGAAGTACGCAGAATATAACGAACCTCTTTTTTATGGCGTTTATCGACTACGAGAAAGCATTTGACTCCATAGAAATACAAGCAGTTCTAGAAGCTCTACGTCGACAAGGGGTACCTGGCGTATACGTGAAAACCATAAACAACATATACAAAGATTGCACAGCCACACTACTCCTACATGAGATAAGCAGAGAAATCCCGATCGGGAGAGGTGTCAGACAAGGAGATACGATCTCCCCGGTGCTATTCACTGCATGTTTAGAGGAAGTCTTTAAACGTCTAGACTGGTACGAAAAGGGAATTCTAATGGACGGAGAATATCTAAGTACTTTAAGATTTGCAGACGACATTGTGGTCTTTAGCAATGATGGTGACGAACTACAAAACAAGATTGATGACCTAAACTGGGAAAGTATTAAAGTTGGACTAATAATGAATAGGCAAAAGACCAGAGTTATGCTCAATATCCTAGCTAAGGAACAGGAATTTAAAATCAACAATGAATCCTTACAATGTGTAAACGAATATGTATACCTGGGACAGTTAATAACAGGAACTCCTACCCATCAAAAAGAAATTCTCCGTAGAATAAGGATGGGCTGAAGCGCATTCGGAAGGCATTACGAAATCATGACTGGAAACATACCACTCCCACTAAAGCGAAAAGTATTCAACCACTGCATTCTCCCAGTACTAACGTACGGTGCAGAAACGTGGAGGATGACGAAAAAACTAGAGATGAAACTAAGGAGCACGCGAAGTGCAAGGGAAACAAAAATGATAGGGGTAACGCTAAGAGATAAAAAACAAGCGGAATTGATCAGAGAACAGACAGGAGTAGTCGATATTATTATATCAATTAAAAGAAAGAAGTGGACCCGGGTAGGACATGTCATGAGGAGGAAAGTTAACAGATGGACAGTAAGAGCGACGGAATGGATACCAAGAGAGGGAAAACGCAACAGAGGCAGGCTAAAGGTTAAATGGAGCGATGAACTTAAAGAGTTTGCGGGCATAAAGTGGAACCAACTCCCTTAGGATAGGGTGGATTGGAAATCTTTGGGAGAGGCCTTCGTCCTGCAGTGGACCTAAAGAGACTGCTGCTGCTGCTGAGGATGACGATGATGACTGCCAATTAAATTATTTTCTACCTCGCAGGTTTATTTCTCTTGGACTTGAGCTGCGTCATTCTTGCTTTAGGTCTTGCTTTGCAGCTGTTATGGAGCGTGCTCACCCGACAGGAGACAGTCGTCGGTAACGCGGACCCGTGCAGTGGTATGCTGGTATGCACTTAGTGGTACCACTTCATGAGGCTCTTACGCGCTCTGACTTGAGCACTGTCAAATATGCTACGACACAACAATCGATGTTGCTTGTGGAGTGCAGGTATAAATGTTAGACTGCTCGAAAACTGCTGCCACATCTTGTTTACTTCTCTTGCACCACGTCGAGCACTGCATGTCCTGTCGCTGCGCGTTTAAAAACACTCATGACGTGGCAAAGAAGCTTCTACGCACTTGGTGCTTCTTCAAATTCGCGTACATTTGCGCTTCTTTTACAGAGCGAAAATATTAAGCCGCACTATAGAAATACATTTCCCAGACACCAACTGACATGCTCTACAAGATTTCCACTGCAAGTTTATTTGGTCGCCATTGTTTTATTGCCTTAGCTCGTCAAAAATAATGTGCTTTGCTGAAGACGACTGCAACAACCCCGTAAGGTAAATTGATTCTCCTGGTGACACGTGGATTTTCTTTTGTACCTAAAGAGAGCTAAGTGCATCAATCTCTACACTAGCGGTACAGCTACTTGGCAAGAAAATAACCTTCTAGAGTGAGGAGTTTTGGCTTGTTGAGCGCATATCTCTGTGACATTGAGACTGTCCTGTTGAAGAATAAGATGAGTGAAGCTAGTTGGGCTTAAAGTCCCTAGATTTTGCTTATTTTGGATAAGTAGCGACAGCTACTTCCTCTCTCGGACCCCTCTCACATGCAGCGCTCGTCGGCCGTCACATCTTTCCTGCACAGTTGAAGCGGAGTATGCGCGCACCGATAGCATGCCGCCCTCATAAAACGCGTTCCTATCAATTGTGATGTTACGGCGCGAAATATAAAGCGTCACCTACTGAAACGCGAAATTTTCCTTGAAATTCTCTCCACGCGACATTCAAGTAACACCTCTGGGAAGAACATGGCTGCCACAAGCAACGCCAATCAGTGAGATGCGTCGTCGGCACATCGAAGCTTTTCCCTACTTACAAACCTTCAAAAAGCACATCTAAAGGTTTGAGCTGCACTAATAGGGGTACTGTCGCTTTGATGAACAATCCCTCTGCGTGTTTGGGTGCTTCAAAATGTCGCAATTGGTTATCGGTTTAGCCACAAGAGTATGACTATATGAGACAGAGTGGTATCGTGTCCTTTAACATTTTAGTCAAATTCTCGGTTGGAGCTCGTTCCCGATATTATTTTTAAGTGCCCTGTTCAGGACTCCAAAAAAGAAAACCGGGCCCTTGCAGGCTACGGACCAACGGCCGATCTGCTCAGGTATCCAGCTTTGTCGATATCGGTCGACAGTGGTCCAGAAGAACTCCATTATTTCAACGGCACTTTGAGAGGGAAGTATCGTCAGTCTGTCTACAGAAATATCTTGTTCAAAGCGGCACAAACTAGCAGCGTCGTAATATCACGCTGAAACTGAATTCTATGCATTGGACACGCTGATATACTGAACCGTATATTTCACCATGAAATACATTTTGAGTGCTTCAAGCAAGGTGCTTTACTCAGTATTAATATGCTGCTTCCTTACAATCACCTCGTGCCATGAAAGACTGAGAACGGGCACATACTTATGAACAGGTCCAGTATCGAGTTCTGCTACGATGTCCCCACAGGGATTAGCCCCAGACGAAAGATCAGACAGTGACGCGGGCATCTTCAAATACAATTCACAACAGCTATGGTTGATTTGCAGTTATAGATGTCCGGCGGTTATTGTTAGCTGCTTCTCGAATAAGATATTTTTTTTTTTAGTTCAACTCTCGTGTCTGTCCACCTCCTCCGTCCCCGCCTCTTCCGCAGATACCCCAATCATGTCTGGCCATGTCCCCAAACATTTGATTTAGTGATAGTTACGATCTATTGTCAGTTGTATAACTCAATCGAAACGAATTTGCACGGTTGTAATTTGCACTAAAGTGGTTAAGGTAGCTAGTGATGCCTTCGCTGACGCAAAAGATATAGTACAACACGCAGAGTGCGGCTTGAAGAGACAGAGTGTGTAAGTGTAAGATCATCTGCGCATGAGCTGCTAGAGCCGAGCCGTGGCCTCCTCGATAATCGCGGAGACTATGACCGAGCATGCGCTGAGGAAGGACGCGTCGCTGAGCAAGTTAGTGTTTGCTGAACAATTTATTGCAGCGATAAAGCACACACACACACTGGAAGAACACACATAAAGAGGACAGGCGCTTTACTGACAATTTTCTTTATAGAATGGAGAGACGCAGCTGTATATCACAGAGGCCGCAAAAGAAGCGCACTCAAATCGTAGATTTCAAGAATTTGTGTTCAGCACTATAAAGGGAAATGGATGTTTGACTTACGCAAGCGGTATTTTTCTCTTTACATGGAAAAATTCCATACTTCATGCGGTGAGGAGTGTTCACCTTTCTCAAAAGACACCGCGCGGTAGGGAAGCCACTTTTAACTCAGAACTTCCGGGTGCGAAGCCAACGTGAATGAAGAACACACAAAAAGACAGGACTCTCGCCAGCCCTGTTTCTTTCTACGTCCTCGTCCTCGTTGACTTCGCAACAGAAAGTTTTCAGTTATGAAGCAATACCAAAAAGCTCAAGCCAAAATTCTGCCACTATTAAATGCATGGGAACGTACAACTGCATTTCCATACTAGGTATGAAACAATTTTGTTCGCTTTGACCACAGTCCTTGAAGTTGAGCTGTCACTCGCTTATGTTAGCGTTAAACGAAAGCACGATCTCAAAAAAGGAAGCATGGCGCGTTGGATGGGTAGCACAGAAACTTCACCAGTGGCACTTTCGGAATAGCTTTCCACCTCCGACACGACTCCCGCTTCCTGTCGCAGGACAGCTGCTTCGATAACTCTTCATTTGGTCTACGCGGGGACGTCTGAGCACGGTTGCACTTCAACACGGGTATCAATATTTGTTCAGCGGCACCAAGTAAATATAAGCAACGAAGGACAAAGAAGTATAAACAGAAACAGTAAAGCCTGCTTCGAACTCCTCCAGGCATACCGCTTATCATTTCCTTTCATTAAGCACGACCATCATCTTCCACCTCCTCGCATATGTGTCTTCTTTACGCGTTGCTTTCTACCAGTTTCTATGTTTCTCGTTGTCCTTTCCTTAACGTGGGCAAGAAAAACCGAAAAAGACGAGGCATTCACCAGATAAGAATGCCACTTTCCCCAGAAGGCACATAAAAAGTATAGTACAAAGCTTTCTCTTTTTTTTTTCGTTGAGCTGCAGGGACGCTGTTCTAACACGCTTGGCAAACAACGTGATAGCATGCGACGGACGACGCTGCTACCATGGGCTCACATAGTCCTTGAAGCGGCCACACATCTAGAAACACTGGCCTGATAATTCAAGGCCTCAAAGGCCTTGAATCATTTCACGGTGGTGCAGGACATGAATTCGACAGAAGACGATAGGAGCTACTTAATAGGCGGCCAAGGGAAACCGTGGCTCTAGCTCCAGGTTTTCTGCCCTTCCAGGAGTTGACATCTCATAAAGAAGGAAGAAGTGATCCCGCGAAAACTGCAGACGGGTTCCTTCCCAAGCCAGCATTACTACACAAATGGCATCCTGAGGTGCTCTCTTCGAAATGCAAAAACTGTGACGGCATAGCGACTCTGAGTCACATGCTCTGCGCTTGCCCAGCGCTAAACGGTGTACATGGGAACAAAGAGTCATGGGAATCCTCCCTTCATAGCCAGGAAGAACAAGCCCAAAAACAAGCCATCTGTCAAGCCCAGGCCGCCGCCGGAAGCCAACTGATTCCGGCCGACGTCTAGGGGGAGGTAGACGGTGAGAGGGGGAGCTGCGTCTCACCCCGATCACCCATACTCTCTGACGGGTGCAAATAAAGTGCTCTCTCTCTCTCTTCTCTCTCTCTCTCTCGCTCGCTCGCTCGCACTGCTACATGCAGTACCACGTCGTGGTATATGCCGAGTTGATCGGCGCCAACGATGGCGTTCGTGGCCACAGCGATTTCGCTACCACTGGCACCCTAGTCGAAGCGCAACGGGGCTGATTGTGAAGGGAGCACACTGATCTATGGAGAAAACCTCACCCTCCGCGTGGTCGCTGCCATGTACGTTTCTGACAGAATACATACGCGCTTGTCCGGGGCTTGTGCCGTCACAGGCATCGCCGAAAGTGCATGTAGATTTCACGCGTTCAATTAATCAAATGAATATTCTTTATTTGGGAATCGCATTCTTGCGCAGTGTGTGCACAAAAGGTACGTACGTCCCTCAGCCAAAAGCTGGTGCAGGGACCACTTAAGAATGTACGTGAGATTAACCGCGATAATTACTTACTAAGCAAAAAGGGCCTGTATTTACAAAATCATCTTACGACAAAAATTTTGGAAGAGAATAATTCAGCCAATTCTGATGCTGGACATATAATTAGCGAAGCCATCCGACCAGTCGCAAGAAGCACTTACGAAAGAGAACTTTTGTGAATTCGGCCTCTGAAGTAGAAAGTGAGAGCTAATATCCACATGCAAGAATCGACATTCAGCTTGTGAGATGAATCAGCTTAATTCGATTGAAGAAAGAAAGAAAGAACGTGGCATTGCAGTAAAGACAAAAATATCTGGGTGAAAAGTTGTATACAGATGTGTTGCTGCAGCAAGCGAAAATATACGATATTACAGATAAGGAAAACTTCAGTGCTTGTAACTTTTGTGTATTCGCTTGTGTCTCCGCGTTTGGCCGGTATACTATTTATCATGAAGTACCAAAAATTATCCCAGCTCCCTGTTCTATTGGAAGGTGGGAAAAAGAGCAGCCTAGAGGGGAAAAAAGCTCACAGTCACAGACCACGACTACCGCCATAAATAATAAGATACGTCACTAAGAGCCATTCAGCCAAAGAATAAAAGTAGACTTAGTCGATAATAAAATAGTGCTGCTATATTAGTAGAAACGACACACACACAAAGACACAACAACAACAACAACAACAAAGCAAAGAAAGCTTCGCACCAAACAAACATGAAAATATTTAAGAAAAATCGAGGAAACATTTCTTGCGCTTCAGATGAAAAAGAATTCCTCTCCTAGTGGTTGTGTGCCATGTAATCCTATTATAGCCAGCCCAAGGGGGTGATCAACCGGTCCTTGCGAAGGGGTTAGTGAAGTTCCTTCAGTCTGGGAACGACAATCGGTAGATGTTATTCTAGGGATGGTCGATTAAAGTTTTAGTCAATGAACGATTAATCTATTGTGCAGCTTGCCTATAACCGCTCCACTGCTTTAGATGGAAGGCTTTTAATTGATTAATCGATATTTTGGTCGACGCTTCAAAAACGAGCATACCTTATTTGTGGCAGCGTTAGAGGTTTCTTTAGTTGGAGCCCTAGTTCCAAGTTCCATTAACTTATCTAAAAGCGCATTCTCACACTTAATATCCAATGGAATACATATCAGGATTTGTTTAAGGCTGCCGCATTTAGCTGCAAAGGGTGGCATAATGGAAGGGTGGAGAAACAAAGTAAGAAAACCGAGCTGCAGTCGCTGAAAGGGAAGAAAACACCGTGCATTGTCGTGGTTCAATGTGGCCCGTAGCACAACAGACGACGTACCTTGCTTCGTTGAAATAAGCGTAGATGATCCTATTCATCGGAAATATCCGCTCAGTGTGTTTTTTACGCACAGGATCTTAAATACGGCGAAAGTTCCAATGTTAGAGCGTATTTATTGGCTGCTGTGGAAGTTTCACATGTAAATGTAATGTAAATATATTCCCTTAATCAGTCAGCCCAGAAACAAAAGGCGCGTACTTAAAGGACCATAGTTAACCTGTAATTACATCAGCACAGAGGATTGTCTTGCGTAATAATCAAGTGACCTGATTATGGAGCTGACACAGGGATAGATGCTTGCGGTTAAATAGAGACATAATTTTCTACCTAGGAGACTGATTGGTACCTGCATGAGGGCGGCCTTGCAAGGCAAAACACGCGATTCACACGTGTATTTCGCGAAATGGTCACTGCTTAACATGATCGAAGCGAGGAGGTCAGGAGGTGACGCGAGGTTTAGACCACGGAGGAAACGAAAAGCAGTCATGGTGTCAAACTTGACGCTTTGAATCAGAGAGCGGTGGACAGGTTTATTGCTATCCACCGCTCATGGGGAATGCCGCTCGCTGTGAATGTCATTGCCGCTCACTGTCATGGGGAATGCCGCCTCGCACAGTCTAAGTTCTGGCTGGACGTGTTCCACGGGTGACGGAATGGTAAAGGAGAACGTGTGTTCCTTTAAATTCAACTAAATGCGATCAGTAAAGGATGGAAAGAAAGAACGAAAAGCCCTGAACTGCTTGTCGGAGGAAACGCACAAGGTCAGGGATCGATACTCAAAACGAACCCGACGTTTTGCCTCCTGCTTTTGTAACTGAACCGCATCCCGTAGCACGTACCCTACCGTCCACTTTCCCGGTCAAACTCCACAACGGTCTTCCTCACACTACTGTTCCCGAAGTCGCTCTACTCCAGTGCTATAAACCTGTCAAGGGGATCCACGTCCGCCAAACAAAGGCTGCTTCTCGCGCCATCTTCGTGTGATCGCCTTCGATTCGAAAGGCAACAATGCGGTAAGCACGGCAAACAGTAAAAAGGAGGGAGGAAAGGAAGACATGCGTTCAGAAGAACGCTGGCCTGGATGGTTGCAGGCAAGTTTAGTTACGCCTCCAGGGGAAAAGGATGCCTCCTGCACCGGGTTCGTTCTACTGTACCCAGGAACATATGCATGCTCTGGGGAATGGGGAAAATAGGAGCGGCCTTTTTTCTGGCTGCGGTTGCCATAGTGCTCGAACACCTCCACTCTCCATGGCAGCCCCACCGGGTTCTTAGGGTGACAGCTACGTGTCTCTCGTGAGAAAGCGACCCTGAAAGCAGGGTGGCAGAGAGCAATGGTACAATGAGTCTGCCAGCGTCACTGACTTAAGGTCGCGAACGTTGATGAAACAGCTGAAGATGCTGGCCTCCCTTTCTGCAAGGCTGAGCGTCACAGAAGCTTCCGAAGCTTTGAAAGCGAACATATCGATTTGCCGAAGCTAAGCCGCTTGAGCGATTTTCTATTCATGGCTTAGGGCGTGGCGCCTCGAAAGCGCGCGTCGGCTCGAACAGCTGCAATTTGGATCCTCCTCTCCACGTGCCTCGCACCGCGCGTGCTCTTACGAAACGGTCACCGCCATGCCGGTTATGTGCGATTTGCACATTGCGCCTTTGGTGCGAGAATGCTGAAAGGCAGGTAAAAGAGCAAATGTTTCATTGAACTTTGGTCATAATATTACGTGGCGTATGTGCTACAAGATGAATGGGAAGAAGCAGAGGTGACTGTGGAAGAAGGCGACGTCTCGGTAGCTGTGGATGTAACAATATCTAGGTGTGCGTCTAGATAGGGCTTACATTTACGCGTTATTTTGTTTCTTATGCCGCATGCAACATCATTTCATTGATCCTAAACCCACAGATTTAATTTTCCTGAAGGCATCCGGACCCTGACGATGAGCTAGCTAAATTAGCGATTAATGTATGGTAATATCAAAGAGCAAATGTGTGCCTCCTGTAGTCCATTCATACCTGTACGAGCTTAAAAAATGGTGCGTGGGCAGTTGCACAATGTTTCAATTCTGACGAGGTATAATGGAATTAATTATAAAGTGGTTCTTGCTTTCTCATTCTTTCACTTGTTTTGTACGTTCCTCTGCTTTTTTTTTTTTTGAGAAGCAAAACAACAGTCCAGCCATCAGTAACAATGAGCAAAAGGAACCTTTCATGCTTCGAGCAGCCACAGCATGGGAATTTTCAAAAACCAATAATATGTATATTCTTAGCAGTGGTATTTTTCCAGTTTGTTTTCTATACACATATCTGTGCGGTTGTGTTCCAGCATAGTGTCACACTTCGCTCGAATACTCAGGAAAAACGTATTCTAGCTGATTACACACATCTACAGGCACATGTTATCTTGTTCCTTTAAGGGCGACGCTTTTTGCGACTAATTTCAAAGCGGTTTCCGTTGCCCTAATGAGCACCCCATATCCCGCCTCGGCAGCAGGCCTAACACCGGTGCTTTCATTTTTATGCGAGGGCACTAAAACTTCGACTTAGAAAATCTTATTTGATACGACTTACTTCCTTTTAAGCCTATGCCACGTATTTTAAGTACCTGCTGTAATCACTGTATTCCATTGGAGACAATTCCAAGGACACGTACCTTCTTTGATTAAATAAACTACTATATTAGCCAGCAGAATACAATGAACAACACATTGCACTGTCGCCACATTTCGCACGCTGGAGCAGTGCTACACTATCGAATGTATCTCAAGGTGGTTTTGTTGGAGTGGTCAGACAATTACGCTGCATTGTTGTGAGCGCACCCGTTTGTCCGCTGTGTCCTCCCATTTTTCGTGCGCGCTTTTAATAACGCTCAATGACCCCAAAACACTCCCATTCTGAACAACACGCACGCACCGTTTGGGTTGCTCCGATCGGCTCAGTTTGGTGACTCCGGCTCAACCATAATGCGAAAAGTAAAGTCATTTATTTTATTCATCAGAAGTAAACTGTGATGGTTGTTTCCCTAGAGGCGCGGAAGCAATAAGCGCTGCGTTGCGCTGTCGCAGGCAAAGGTGTTTCCGCAGTTCCACCCTCTGCTGCTACCATATACATCCTTTTAGGGGCGAAGCTCCTTAAGTCGTGGGTCTGTCCATCCTCAATAAATTTTCTCGATGTAGCCACCTTTAGTTTATGAATGGCTCACTAGATGGCGTTGTGTATGCCGCGGTCTCGTCGAGCTCCCCCTCTCTCCCTCCCCCTCTCCCTCACAACCGTTCAACGGCACCCCCCCTCTCTCGCCTCGCGATGCCGACGCAGGCAGCGTCCGCTAGCGAGTTTCTTGTTTCCCGTATATATATGGCACTGGATTTTGACCTCCAAGGTAGTGCCTGTGTGCGATTTCTCCTGTGCGTGATTAAACAATAAAAATTCATAGCGTACATGTAAAATTAAAGTGAGCTGCAAGTCACCATAACTCTCATCGACCCTTTAGTATAAACGCGCACGATCTCACGTCGTTGATGATATACTGGGCAGAATTCGCGGTTTACCGATGAACCTCTGCAGCTTCGCCCACTCATCATCATTCACCCCGTGGATATGCTGTGATTTTTTTTACTACGTCTGTGTTGGCAGTGAAGTAGTATAAACGGGCTGAAAAGTGACGACTACGAAGATGCCGTCGCCAGCTGTCGCCTTTCGGAATATCATTAGGCCGAGACACCTCTCCCATTCGCTTTTGCAGATCTTCTGGGGCGCCCGCAAAAGGTCACGAGACTGGCAAGTAGTGCGGGCAGTTTTAGTAACACACGCACGCCATTTATAAACCGGTACACATCCCAAATGCGAAAACAAAAGCTAATTTCGGATACGATGTTCCTGTATGACAAACAAAGGGTGACATTTTCGCTTTCAGACCTTACTGCCGCTCTAAAAATGTAACGTTTTTTGCATAGCAGGCCAGTACGGATTGTATGTTTTGGATTCCGCACTCCCCTGCCTCTGTGGGCGCCGCAAGTTTTGCAAGAATGGACTTTTTGTAACCCATCCTTACGGAAAGACTCCCTGCGACTGACATGAACGGGAAGCATGCATTTCACAGCAAAGAAATAAGACTGCAACTTGGGCAAATGGCTATCGGTTCATACCTCGATGTGACAGCACACCCCAACAAAACAACTGGATCACACACAAATGTTGCGTGTGTGATTCATTGCGTTTGAGTCCGCTTTCTTGTTTTGTTCAGGTTTCAGATGCATTAAAGTCTTCTCTAAGCCAGCAGCAACTGCTGTACTAATCAGTAAAAAAATTTCCAGGGATGCCACGTATTATGGGGAATCGATCTCGCGAGAAGCACTTAGAGAGAAAAAAAATATCCTGCACCGAATTTCTCGCCATTCGGCCAAGTGTTGCGTGTAGTAGGCCTTTTAGAGGTAATACCAAAGTATGATAGCATCAGGAGTAGCCCCGGTTAGCCGATCGCTGCTCTTTATCTCCCACTTATAAGGTAGCGGTAGCCCGCAGGCCACCAAGTTCTACCTTTATTTTCTCTTCTACAAACGTTCGTTTCCCCGAATCACACATATTTTCACAACAAATTCTTCTCCTCGCCTACCTATTTTATCTATTATCGGTCCGCTGTAAAGTAACGGTCTTATTTGGACTACCTTGCGTTTCTGTTTGCTCCATATTTTACGCCGACTCTAAGCGCCTTTTACTTATCTCTATCGCTGAAATGTTCAGCTTTCCCGTGCTATCCCTGAAACCAATGGCCTCCTGCGGGGTAGTGTCCACACCTACCCCTCGGTGGATTTCTGTACATTCAATCAAATATGATCTGTCGTTTCCCTAGCTCTTCCACGGCACGTACGTACATGTATCCCTTTCTTTACCGAAGTTCGTTCTGTAACTTCGTGTTCTCAGGCAACCTGACCTTGCTTCAAACAGTAACGCGTTTCCTTTGAATCATCATAAAATTTTTCTCTCTTGATCTCGCATTTCTCTCTTCCGTAGTTGTTCATTATCGGTTTCTTCTCCACTTCTGTTACCCAATCCGACTTGACCTTGCTCTTAACGCTCTTTTTTTGTCACACTCATTTCGCATATGGCCGTATACGTACTGCTAAGCCTCCTAGTTCTCTTCCTCCATTTTGAGTCAACGTTGTTCCTATACAAATATCTGAATACTTTCACTGCCCATCTACTTTCTTTCATATTCCTTAATCTCTGTTCGTACCTCATTTCACTCTGAGCTTCACTTCCCTCAAACCCAGACCATCTTATTCGCGGCAAGTCGACGCCCCTCTCTCGGGAGTTGTCGTAAGCAAGCCCCAGCTTCTGCCGCGGTGGACGTATCGAGCGGCCCGTCCGGCCCCAATCTTGGCCAAGACTGTGGTGCCCATGAAAGGTCAGAAGCCTGGTTGCTCCAAGTCCGGGTTTATTGGCCGCGGCGACTTGTGGGGCGCTCGATGCCGGGGCGGCTTTGCTCGATGTCCAAAGACCGAGATGCGCATTCACTCTTGTTCTTGTCCTCGGCATTTCTGTAATCTCAACCTCATCATATGGATTGATTAGTTGTGTTCGCAGCTTGGACTTAGCAGACAGGCTGACAGTACTGTGTCTGCTAAAGGGTAGCTAATTATACGAAGTTACGTCAACGCTAACGGTACGCCGCTTGTGCTGAAGAGAAATGAACGCTATGGTGCGCTTACGTATATATCAAAAGCGTCATTTGCCCCAGTAAACCTGCTTGGTACAGCAAAGCGGGACAAAAGCTGAGTAATAGCAGTGCTTATGTATAGTTCGTTGAATGGCTATGAAAGCGGTTAATACTGCAGTTGACGTGAGACAACCATTAACGCTTGATGCTTAACTTTATGCTACGTACAGTGTAAGAGTCATGGCGTGCTTGCTTTGTACCTCGAGGCCTGGTTTGATTACACACCTCCTACCATGTGGAAGGTCACCTTTGGCCGTTTGTACACGTTTTTCCGTGTCTGTATCCTTCTTTTGTCAACATTTCAACAAAAATCGCACTAAGAAATCGGTCTGTATTCTTTTAGGGGCGAAGCTCCTCTTAGTCTAACCTTGTCACGCGTCAGTTGTCAGGCGGAACCCGCGTGCCTCCCGGCACGCGCTCGCCCCCGGCGCGTGCCTCCCGGCGCGTGCCTCTGCTGTCTTGTGAGAGAGAGAGAGAGAGAGCGAAAGGCGCGCGTTGGCTATGGAAACGCTCTTTCTTAGAGGAACGCTGTACCAGCTCGCAAAGAAGGACAACGCGGCCTCACCCGCGAGAGACAACGTTGGCGCAGGCAGCGTCTCCTAGCGAGTTTCTTGATTAAGAAATACCGACTGCTCGCGTTGGAGAAGCCTTCACCGGCAACCCATATATATATGTATAGGCACTGGATCTTGACTTGCAATGAAGTGCCGGTGGGAGATTTCACTTGTGGTTAGTTGAACCATGAGGATTCGTAGCGTGCGCGTTAACTAAATTAATCCGGAACTCGGCACGATCTACGATGAACCTCCCGAGATTCGCCCACTCATCATCATTCACTCCGTGGATATGCTGTAATTTTTTAGAGTGGCATTTCTGGCATATTAAGAAATGCGCTCAGTCGTCATGCACCATGCTTCGAGAAAATGTGTTTTCTTTCAGAATTGTTTCACAGCATTTCTGGTACCATAAACCCATACGGAAGTCACGTCCGAAAAAATATGTGAAGCCCTCCCCACATCTTTACTTAAAGATCCCGCAGGATGAGAGACATGGTCAGTCGAAGATTGTATATACTAACTTGTCTCTGCGTCCCCAGCGTTGTTGCGGTCCTCACTGAAAATATCCCCGAAAAGTGGCACCCACCGGCGAACTGTACGTATTGGAATAATTTCTTCCGACGCGTCATAGGGGACGCATTTCAGTGAAAGGTATCACCGGTGCTGAATTTTTAACTGGAGCCCTCTCACCTATGGTACGTGTCTTAACCAATGGAGTACATACCAACGCCTGTGAGATTTGAGCACATATGAAACATCGCAGTCCTTTGGATTTTCTACCACCTAACAGCAAAAGACAACAAAGAATCGAAGAAGGAAATTACCAGTTTTAAGGCCTAAACCCAATCCCCGACCCCCTCAAGGCAAGTACCTTAACTCTTACACTAAACGCCCGAGCTTGCAATATGTATGAAGATATCCTGTCTATATGAATGACTTTGATTGTCTTTCGCATAACAGAGGAATAAATAAATTAGGTAACTGATTAAATACGATTAATTACTTAATAAATAATATAGTAAGTTATGTACGAGAAAGCCATGCTTGCCTTCCGCTTTTTGTGCGACACGGGCAGGACTGTACCTTTTTTAATGATTTTGACATTTTAATCTTTCTTAACATGATAGGGAGGCAAACTGATGAATTGATTGACTGATCATTTATTACGAGAGGTACGGAAATCAATGGTCTCGCTGTATTTACGTTCATTGCTATGGTAAGAATGCCGAAAGGCCATTACAATGGATGAAGTGCTTAATTAAGTAAATCTCGTTGAAACAGCGAAATAACCAAATAAAGTTATCAAACATTGTGTATGCTTGTACAAGAAGTGGAAGTTTGTAAAATTTTGTTTGGAAAGTGATTCACTCGCTATGGACAAACGTGTTGTGTTTAATTCCTGAAAGAGATGTAAACACGACCGTACTACTTTGCGCTGGCACCCCGAAAAAAATAAGCAAGTGAGGACAAGAAAATGCACCCAACAAGTCGGCGGGAGTTTAAGAAACAGCGCTTTAAGTCCGCAATGATCGTGCCGAGGTCCTTAAGCAAATACGGTAATCTTGCAATGAACGTCTCAGAGGAAAGAGTTAATAAAAAACCACAGTGGATGTGGGCCCTCCATAAAAATAACAAAAAGAAATGTTCGCGTTCATCGAAATTGATCACTCTGACCTACGTAATTGCAGCACGTGCTGTCATCAATGCGCAGAGTGTGGAAGCCATTAGCGCAGAGACGCGTTTGAAGCACGCCTGTCGCGATAATGAGAGCGGCGCACGATGTTTCTCCTTTTTGTTATGCTGGTCGCACTTCGCGTTTATCGATTTCGCCAGTTACAAGGAAACCCGACCCTAACGAGCTGTTTCGAGGTAGTTTGTTGGCCTCATGCTTCTCTACGTTTGCGTTCGCCATAGCCATCCTTGCGGCTGTGCTTAAACTGCGCGTCCCTGTAGGCACGCGTGTCCTTGCCTAATAACGAGCGAAATATGAAGAACGCTGTAACAACAACACTACCGGCCGGAAGCCTCAATGCTACTACAGCTGAATTCAGTAAGCTTTCTAGAATTTAAACAGCCCACTTCCAAGGGATAGCCAGATTAACCAACGAAATGACAGCATCGAGTATATACGGGAAAATTGCTCTTAATGAACAATCCGAGCGTGTGATGTTTTTGCGAATACAGGACCCGTCCCGGAAGAAGAAAGGCAAGACGTTCGCGAGTGCATGGTGGCTTGGTTAAATGTCTCATATATTAATAGCCGTAACCACCGACGGTGTTTACCAGGTTGCCTTTCCGCTCTCTTGGAGCGGCAGACCAAAACAGGCACGGTCCCTCTGCGTGCGAATGCCCATGTTTCCTCTGACGACTCGTTAATGAGAGTGGCGTGGTGAGGCGGCTTCAGTAAATGTCACCAGCATCCCGGTCGCATGAGCAAGTAGGCAATAGCTTGAAGGAATTACAGTGACTCGTTACGAATGGCCGCTGAGCTGAGCTATTCAGCATGGCTGCGTAGACGAATAGAATTTCGGCCCATATTTCCTAACGAGGCTTGAGCTTGCTGTATGCGAATAATAGCTCGCTAAAACTTCAAATAGCGTTTTTGAAAGAAAACCGTGCGCTTAACGCAACGGAAATGTAGGTTATTGTAAGCGTATTACGTTTCTCGCCCACTGCATGCTAAAGGGAACAAGATTTCTTTTACTTTCGTAGACGTTCACCCTGTTATTCTATGCTTATGAACAGCAACTGAGGCAAAATACCATGTGTAAGACACTCTGATTTCATGCTTCTCGTAGGTTTGGCCCAATTAGTGTTCGCGTTTCAAAGTATCTATCTGGCATTGGTGTATACGATTGCTAATAGTGACACCAGCCAAGCGTAAGAATAGTATTGGCGTTTCTGCGGACACTGTTACTTTAAATAGGCTTTTCTTCGCTCGGCAGTAATTCAACGGAGTGAAGTCACCTATGAGGGAAGAAGCAGCATGTTTTTAAATGCGAAGCATTTCTTAGCGAACTTCGGCGAGTTTGGGCGTATCTATCTATCTATCTATCTATCTATCTATCTATCTATCTATCTATCTATCTATCTAGCCGCCTACGATTTTGCGCTCTCCTGGCCGTTTCGCTAATCGAATGTTTACGAAAATTGGTATGCCACATCATGATTACATGACGAACATAAATGACAGGTCATAACATGAAAATCATGATATGCATGTCATGAGCGGCATGATTTACATGCCACGGTCTTAAGGCTCTCCTGGCCGTTTCGCTAATGGTATGTATGCGAATATTGCTATGGCACAACATGATTGCCTGGCGAACAGATATGGCGGGTCATAACATGAAAATTATGATATACATGTCATGAGTGGCATGATTTACATGCCACGGTTTTAGTGCTCTCCTAGCCATTTCGCTAATGGGATGTATGCGAACATTGCTATGGCACAACACAGCTGTCTGAATACATGAATGGCAGGTCATAACATGAAAATCATGACACGCGTGTCATGAATGACATGATTTACATGTAACAGCCTTGGTGCTCTCCTGGTCGTCTCGTTAATGGGATGTATACAAAAATTGGTATGCCACATCTGACTACAGAAGAACTAAATCACAGGTCATAACATGAAAATCTGTCATGCATGTCATAATGACATGAGTTACATGCTACGGTACTTGGTGCTCTCCTGGCCGTTTCGTTAATTGGATGCATACGAAAATTGGTACGCCACACATGATCGCATGGCTAACATGACTCATAGGTCACAACTGACAATCATGATCAACGCGTTTCGTTAACGGGATGTATACGAAAATTGGCATGCCACAAGATGAGTGCATCATGAACGTAATCACAGGTCATAACATGAAAATCATGACATGCATGTCATGAGCGACATGATTTAGAATCCACGGTCTTGCTGCTCTCTTGGCCGTTTCGTTAGTGGGATGTGTAGGAAAATTGGTGTGCAACAATATGACTGCATGACGAACATAAATGACAGGTCATACCATTAAAAGCATAACATGCATGTCATGGGCGGCATGATTTACATGCCAGGCGTTTCGTTAATGGGATGTATACCAAAATTGCTATGGCACAACACGACAGCATGACGAACGTAAATGACAGGTCATAACATTAGAATCATGACACGCGTGTCATGACCGGCATGATTTACATGCCATGGTCCTGGCTCTATACTGCCGTTTCGTTAATGGCATGTATGGGCTCTGTCTACCGACCAGAGGGCGCTACGTAGCTCTCGTCGGATGGCTCAGTCGCGCACGGTGGAAACCAAGGCGACAGCGACGCGCGCGTTTCTTCGCTGCTTTACGGGCGTGCTGCGAACCACACGAACGCTCGCGGCGTCGCCCTTTGGAACAGTTTGCCGCAGGTTTGGAGCGCGCGTCTCAAAGGAAATAACACGAAAGAAGGTGGGACGGCCGGTCGCTGCTGCTATAGAGTTTGAGACGCGCATCGCGTTCGCGTATTTCCCTGTCACAGTCTGCCCAATTTTGCTTCTTCTCTCCGCCAGGCAGTGCATTCTGACGCTGATATCGCACATGGAAAACTCGACTGCACGGAGCCTATACGAAAATTGGTTTGGCACAACCTGACTGCATGGCGATCATAAATGACCGGTCATAACATGAAAATCGTGACGTGCATGTCATGGGCGGCATGATCTACACGCCACTCGTTTCCTTAAAGGGATGTATACTAAAATTGCTATGGCACAACACGGCTGCATGATGGACGGTAGAATCATGACATGCGTGTATGAGCGGCATGGTTTACATGGCACAGTCTTGGTGCTCTTGTGGCCGTTTCGTTAACTTCATATGCACCAAACTCGGTACAGTGAGACAACAATGCAAATCCATTTTACGTTCCTGATGCGTGCTTCGCATTTCCTTGATTCCCACTGCACGTGGGATCTGCCAACTTTTTTTTCGGGCAACAGCACAAATGCAGCGCATTAAGACAAGCTTATAAGTAGATTATTTACAGGTTTTGTGCTGATTATCTGTTGCTCTGGTAAAGTAGCTCGCCTGATGACTACAAGTGGGACTGGATGTTTTCAGGATTTGTATTAACAGACAGAAAAAAAAACCCTCGCACACATTGAATGAAGGATTTTTGAGTGAGAGCAGCATCCTGTGCTCACTCAGTTTAGAGTGTGGTAAAAAAATGATGAATTTAGGAGTGGAAAAATTTGGACGCACGTCTGCGCATCCTTAAATAGCATTAGATTATCTCGTTAAACTCGAGAGCACGCTACACTAAATTAAATCACTAACTGGTACGTAAAGAGAGTCTTGAAGATAAGGGAGAAAGCTAAAGCATTTCCTTATAATGTTTAAAACATCTTGCCTGCAGCGGTAGCAGCAGAGGGATGCTTGCCACGGCGCCATTTATTTCATTACCTCAGGAAAACGTATTTTCAGAATTGCGTTGTAGGTAAAGAAAGCACAAACGACCAGAGTAACTCCGCTTTCGGCATCACTCTGGCCTTGCGGTCGTCGCTCCCTCGCTAGAGCTCCAGGGCCACGCCAGCATTCACCCTATGTTGCTTGCTTCTTGCGCAAGAAACCCAGACTTGCTACGAAATGTCCAGTGCCAATAGGCGATATCTTATGCGTCAGTCCACTTCATCCCCCCCTTTTCTCAGTGTGCTTAGACATTATTGATCCGAAACTTAAACCTCACGGGTGCTTGTGAAGTGTGGAACAAGAACCGTCAGTTGTGAAATAAATCAGGCCTAAGTACATCGACACGGACGTGGGAAGCTCGACAGGTCAAGTCTAGATATCCTGTTCTTGTGGCATGCAGCTTTTTCCACCTGTACCGCGTTTACCGCGTGCTTTTAGGGGCGAAGCTCCTCTTAGTCTAGCCTTGTCCCGCGTCAGGCGTCAGTCGTCAGGCGTAACCTGCGTGCCGGGAGGCACGCGCTCGCCCTCTGCGCGTGCCTCTCTCTCTCTCTCCCGGCGCGTGCCCCTGCTGTCTTGTGAGAGAGAGAGAGACAGAGAGAGAGCGAAAGGCGCGCGTTGGCTATGAAAACGCTCTTTCTTAGAGGAACGCTCTACCAGCTCGCAAAGAAGGAGAACGCGCCCTCACCCGCGAGAGACAACGTTGGCGCAGGCAGCGTCTCCTAGCGAGTTTCTTGATTGAGAAATACCGACTGCTCGCGTTGGAGAAGCGTTCACCGGCAACCCATATATATATATATATATATATATATATATATATATATATATATATATATATATATATATATATATATATATATAGGCACTGGATCTTTACTTGCAATGAAGAGCCGGTGGGTGATTTCAATTGTGCATAGTTGAACCATGAGGATTCGTAGCGTGCGCGTTAACTAAATTAACCCGGAACTCGGCACGATCTACGATTAACCTCCCGAGCTTCGCCCACTCATCATTCACTCCGTGGATATGTTGTAATTTTTTGTTAAGCTGTTTTATCATCCCGCTTCTATAATTCGGCTCTTTAGTCATGGCAGTTCGTGAAAAAAGTGGAAAAGAGTCTCATATAAAGGCAGACGTAACTACACCGTCATAAATATACGAAACACGACGCGTCAAGTCCATGTATCCTGTCTTCCAGTATGCAGCTTGTTGCATCGATATCTAGTGCACCGCGTGCTTTTTCTTATGCTCTTTTATCGTGCCGCTTCATGAGTGTGGACATGCTAGCCCCTAAGCGATGCGTACTGTTCACTTCCTGCCCTCGATTTTTTTTTCTTATTATCGTAACACCAGCTAAATAACGACAAGAGATTGTCAAGCCGAGAAAATTCGCAACGCTTTTCCGTTTCTTGTGTGCCCGTGACTTCTTTTGAGAGAATCACACAAGGGAGGCTGCTGCTGTCTCGATATGGTATGCGTGCAGCCGTTTTGAAGCAGCGGAGGGTGTTGTTTGAAGTAGCTACCGCAAATTCAAAGAAAAATTACAGCATATCCACGGAGTGAATGATGATGAGTGGGCGAAGCTCGCCAGGTTCATCGTAGATCGTGCCGAGTTCCGGATTAATTTAGTTAATGCGCAGGTTACGATCCTCATGGTTCAACTATGCACAAGTGAATCTCCACCGGCACTTCATTGCAAGTCAGATGCAGTGCATATATAATATATATATATATATATTGGTTGCCGTGAACGCTTCTCAACGCGAGTAGTCGGTATTTCTCAATCAAGAAACTCGCTAGGAGACGCTGCCTGCGCCAACGTTGTCTCTCGCGGGTGAGGGCGCGTTCTCCTTTTTTGCGAGCTGGTAGCGTTCCTCTAAGAAAGAGCGTTTCCATAGCCACGCGCGCCTTTCGCTCTCATTCTTTCATTGTTTTGTACGTTCTTTGTTGTTGTTGTTTTGTTTTTTTTTTTTTTGTAGAAGCAAAACCACAGTCCAGCCATCAGTAACAATGGGCAAAAGGAACCTTTCATGCTTCGAGCAGCCACAGCATGGGAATTTTCAAAACCAATAATATGTATTTCTTAGCAGTGGTATTTTTCCAGTTGTTCTCTATATACATATCTGTGCGGTTGTGTTCCAGCATAGTGTCACACTTCGCTCGAATACTCAGGAAAAACGTATTCTAGCTGATTACACACCTACAGGCACATGTTATCTTGTTCCTTAAGGGCGACGCTTTTTGCGACTAATTTCAAAGCGGTTTCCGTTGCCCTAATGAGCACCCCATATCCAGCCTCGGCAGCAGGCCTAACACCGGTGCTTGTTTTATGCGAGGGCACTAAAACTTCGACTTAGAAAATCTTATTTGATACGACTTACTTCCTTTTAAGCCTATGCCACGTATTTTAAGTACCTGCTGTAATCACTGTATTCCATTGGAGACAATTCCAAGGACACGTACCTTCTTTGATTAATAAACTACTATATTAGCCAGCAGAATACAATGAACAACGCATTGCACTGTCGCCACATTTCGCACGCTGGAGCAGTGCTACACTATCGAATGTATCTCAAGGTGGTTTTGTGGAGTGGTCAGACAATTACGCTGCATTGTTGTGAGCGCACCCGTTTGTCCGCTGTGTCCTCCCATTTTTCGTCCTCGCTTTTAATAACGCTCAATGACCCCAAAACACTCCCATTCTGAACAACACGCACGCACCGTTTGGGTTGCTCCGATCGGCTCAGTTTGGTGACTCCGGCTCAACCATAATGCGAAAAGTAAAGTCATTTATTTTATTCATCAGAAATAAACTGTGATGGCTGTTTCCCTAGAGGCGCGGAAGCAATAAGCGCTGCGTTGCGCTGTCGCAGGCAAAGGTGTTTCCGCAGTTCCACCCTCTGCTGCTACCATATACATCCTTTTAGGGGCGAAGCTCCTTAAGTCGTGGGTCTGTCCATCCTCAATAAATTTTCTCGATGTAGCCACCTTTAGTTTATGAATGGCTCACTAGATGGCGTTGTGTATGCCGCGGTCTCGTCGAGCTCCCCCTCTCTCCCCTTCCCCCTCTCTCCCTCCCCCTCTCCCTCACAACCGTTCAACGGCACCCCCCCTCTCTCGCCTCGCGATGCCGACGCAGGCAGCGTCCGCTAGCGAGTTTCTTGTTTCCCGTATATATATGGCACTGGATTTTGACCTCCAAGGTAGTGCCTGTGTGCGATTTCTCCTGTGCGTGATTAAACAATAAAAATTCATAGCGTACATGTAAAATTAAAGTGAGCTGCAAGTCACCATAACTCTCATCGACCCTTTAGTATAAACGCGCACGATCTCACGTCGTTGATGATATACTGGGCAGAATTCGCGGTTTACCGATGAACCTCTGCAGCTTCGCCCACTCATCATCATTCACCCCGTGGATATGCTGTGATTTTTTTTACTACGTCTGTGTTGGCAGTGAAGTAGTATAAACGGGCTGAAAAGTGACGACTACGAAGATGCCGTCGCCAGCTGTCGCCTTTCGGAATATCATTAGGCCGAGACACCTCTCCCATTCGCTTTTGCAGATCTTCTGGGGCGCCCGCAAAAGGTCACGAGACTGGCAAGTAGTGCGGGCAGTTTTAGTAACACACGCACGCCATTTATAAACCGGTACACATCCCAAATGCGAAAACAAAAGCTAATTTCGGATACGATGTTCCTGTATGACAAACAAAGGGTGACATTTTCGCTTTCAGACCTTACTGCCGCTCTAAAAATGTAACGTTTTTTGCATAGCAGGCCAGTACGGATTGTATGTTTTGGATTCCGCACTCCCCTGCCCCTGTGGGCGCCGCAAGTTTTGCAAGATATGACTTTTTGTAACCCATCCTTAAGGAAAGACTCCCTGCGACTGACATGATCGGGAAGCATGCATTTCACAGCAAGAAATAAGACTGCAACTTGGGCAAATGGCTATCGGTATTCATACCTCGATGTGACGCACACCCCAACAACACAACAACTGGATCACACACAAATGTTGCGTGTGTGATTCATTGCGTTTGAGTCCGCTTTCTTGTTTTGTTCAGGTTTCAGATGCATTAAAGTCTTCTCTAAGCCAGCAGCAACTGCTGTACTAATCAGTAAAAAAATTTCCAGGGATGCCACGTATTATGGGGAATCGATCTCGCGAGAAGCACTTAGAGAGAAAAAAAATATCCTGCACCGAATTTCTCGCCATTCGGCCAAGTGTTGCGTGTAGTAGGCCTTTTAGAGGTAATACCAAAGTATGATAGCATCAGGAGTAGCCCCGGTTAGCCGATCGCTGCTCTTTATCTCCCACTTATAAGGTAGCGGTAGCCCGCAGGCCACCAAGTTCTACCTTTATTTTCTCTTCTACAAACGTTCGTTTCCCCGAATCACACATATTTTCACAACAAATCTTCTCCTCGCCTACCTATTTATCTATTATCGGTCCGCTGTAAGTAACGGTCTTATTTGGACTACCTTGCGTTTCTGTTTGCTCCATATTTTACGCCGACTCTAAGCGCCTTTTACTTATCTCTATCGCTGAAATGTTCAGCTTTCCCGTGCTATCCCTGAAACCAATGGCCTCCTGCGGGGTAGTGTCCACACCTACCCCTCGGTGGATTTCTGTACATTCAATCAAATATGATCTGTCGTTTCCCTAGCTCTTCCACGGCACGTACGTACATGTATCCCTTTCTTTACCGAAGTTCGTTCTGTAACTTCGTGTTCTCAGGCAACCTGACCTTGCTTCAAACAGTAACGCGTTTCCTTTGAATCATCATAAAATTTTTCTCTCTTGATCTCGCATTTCTCTCTTCCGTAGTTGTTCATTATCGGTTTCTTCTCCACTTCTGTTACCCAATCCGACTTGACCTTGCTCTTAACGCTCTTTTTTTGTCACACTCATTTCGCATGGCTATGGCCGTATACTGCTAAGCCTCCTAGTTCTCTTCCTCCATTTTGAGTCAACGTTGTTCCTATACAAATATCTGAATACTTTCACTGCCCATCTACTTTCTTTCATATTCCTTAATCTCTGTTCGTACCTCATTTCACTCTGAGCTTCACTTCCCTCAAACCCAGACCATCTTATTCGCGGCAAGTCGACGCCCCTCTCTCGGGAGTTGTCGTAAGCAAGCCCAGCTTCTGCCGCGGTGGACGTATCGAGCGGCCCGTCCGGCCCCAATCTTGGCCAAGACTGTGGTGCCCATGAAGGTCAGAAGCCTGGTTGCTCCAAGTCCGGGTTTATTGGCCGCGGCGACTTGTGGGGCGCTCGATGCCGGGGCGAGCGCGAGCCTACCCGCGGCGCGAGGTGCTACATACATACATACAAACATACTACTACTACTACTACTACTACTACACTACTACTACGACTCTACTACTACTACTACTACTACTACTACTACTAGTACAGAGGAGGCAACGACCCACACCCTAAGGAGCTTCGCCCCTAAAACATGTTACACTTGATATGTAATGACCCATGTATATAATGCAATTGAAGGTGACGAATTTCATGTGGCGTGATGAAATCCGTAAGTTCTCAGGAACAATATGCAATCAGCTCGCACATGATTCGACAAATTCAACATCACTGGGAGAGACCTATTTCCTGTAGAAGAGCTAGAATAAGCTAAGGATTATCACTACAGCGTACAAGTAGATACTTTCTAGTGTTCAATCCATCCTAACATCCTAGGTTATGTAAAGTTTTCAATAAAGTTGCTTTGTTGTTCAAAGAGTTCATTTTATGCAAACGGCCAAAATTCAAGAGGTACTCAACTGTAAAACAAGAGGGAAACAAGAGGAACAAGATGATTCGCCCCTAAATACAAGAGGGATTGGAGAAGGCAAATGTATACGGCAAGATAGACCGTTTCGGTGTCAAGAATGTTTGGGTCCCTCGTAATTTCCATAACCGAGGTCGACGAAAATGACAACAGAAAGCAGCGTGCACCGGGACGGCTGACATTTACCAGTCTGCCTGCAGGCGTGCTGAACAAGGTCTTCCTGCAGTGCGGGAGACAGCGGAGGCTGGTGCGCCTGATGAAGAGGTAGATCGACCGGTGAGCATGAGCCTTCCTGAGGCGTGCGAACAAATACTGTTGTGTAAGGCAAAGACAACCAGGAATCACTGGTGTGGATGCGGGCTGACTGGTAATCTATGAGGCCTAGGTCGCACAGCATTTCTGATACAGCAGTGACCGACTGATACAAAGGTGTCATTCTTTGTCTCTGTCCCTCGGGCGCTTGCTGCACGGTGCAAGTCCTCTCAATGCAATGCAGGAAACCGGGGCTAACGAACACTCCTTCAGCTATGCGGAATTATGCGTTCCGTTCCTTCTGCAATATTCCATTTTACACAGAAACAGAACATGCGACGGCGCTTTGCTGAAAATGCTCGCAAAGCATGCTTAGAATGCTTAATATCCGAAGCCCACCATAGAAACCGAACTGAAAAAGTTAGCTACAGCGCTAAGAGCCCGCGGTCTTTATGAAGCATGGCTTCGCTATCGGCTGCGGCTGGGAGTTGCTTTGTTTGCGGAATACAACAGAGGATTACGGTAGCCGGTGGTGGAAATGACGCCCGGCGCTTCGCTTCGCCGCACAGAACTCTGTTTGCGACCCGACGCTTTCGATTGGCCGCCCACCGCTTTTACTGTCCACAATGAAATTTTAAATGTACAGAACTAACCATGGTAACTCAATGTATGCAGAGCCCATCAATAAAGACAGGTGGCCTAGTGTCCTTACACATAACCAACTGCACTGCGAGCGCTTGAATATTTGCGCACTTGCCTGTTTTTTTCTATGCGCGCGAATCTGTTTCGCAGTCTATGCTCACGCACTGCAGTTCATGGATACGAACCGTAGCTGCTAGAAATGTACAAGAAGCGGTCATTCCTCTTATATTTTACTGAGAAGCTTCAACCCTACGCAGCGTTCGAAACGTCCACCGCTGGGACCTCTGCGCTTAATCTGACCACTGGATACGAACGATGCGTAGCGTCTACCAGACTCATGTTCATTTTCACTTCGGTGCTCCACTGAGCACAACGGAAGTGCTTGATAATATAATAAAACAATAACTCTTCTCATTTCACCTTCGCAAAAAAAAATCCCCTGATGGGTAAACATATTCCAAAAAACGCCCTCATGTGTGTCCTATCTACCACTTTTTTTTTCATTTAAATCCTCGCATACGAGTGGTTGTTGCCTTCAGCGGGCCACTGGCTCCTCGTTCTCGATTAACTATTGTAAGTAATGTTCGTAAAACCACCTCAGGAGACATAAAAGAGCAGAACACTTGGATTCCAATCACTCCTCAGTGCAAGAATATAGAAGTCCCAAACTTACGTGCTCGAGGTAACAGTACGCAAAAAAAGTGCACGCACGCACATACATAACTTGAACAATCGCAATGGACGACTATGCACAGTACAAGATACATGCACGAGCAATTATGCGCGATATAAAAACATTATGAAAAGGTAATACCATTTTTAATACCATTGAAAGAGTAATACCATACTATTGCATTTTTTGGATTCTCCAGTGGACCGGCGCCGCCCCGAGAAACATGCACTGCCGACCGAAAGAGAGCCGAGACAACTGACGAGAATGGTCGCTCGGCATCGGATCATCTGAACTGCTTTGGACAGCTCAAATTCTGGATGCATGTCAACGAATACGTATATCTGTGGCAGTTACTAACAGGGACGCCTGCCCATGAAAAGGAAATTCTCTGTAAAATAAGGATGGGATTGATCGCATCCGGAAGTCATTCCCAAATCATGAATGGAAACTTGCCGCTCTCGCTGAAGCGAAAACTATTTATTCACTGCATTGTCCCGGTACTAACGTACTGTGATTGATCTGTGGGGTTTAACGTCCCAAAACCAGCTCATATTATGAGAGACGCCGTAGTGGAGGTCTCCGGAAATTTCGACCACCTGGGGTTCTTTAACATGCACTGACAACAGAAAGGAGCGTGCACCGGGACGGCTGACATTTACCACTCTGTCTGCAGGCGCGCTGAACAGGGTCTTCCTGCAGTGCGGCAGACCGTGGAGACTGGTGCGCCGGATAAAGAGGTGGATCGACCGGTGAGCACGAGCGTTCCTGAGGCTTGCAAACGGATACTGTTGTGCAAGGCAAAGACAACCACGAATCACTGGTAATCTATGAGGCCTCGCACAGCATTTATGATACAGCAGTGAACAACTGATACAAAGGTGTCCTTCTTTGTCTCTGTCCCTCGGGCGCTTGCTGCACGGTTCATGTCCTCTCAATGCAATGCAGGAAACCGGGGCTAACGAACACTCCTTCAGCTATGCGGAATTATGCGTTCCGTTCCTTCTGCAATATTCCATCTTACACAGAAACAGAACACGCGACGGCGCTTTGCTGAAAATGCTCGCAAAGCATCCTTAGAATGCTTAATATCCGAAGCCTACGATAGAAACCGAACTGAAAAAGTTGGCTACAGCGCTAAGAGCCCGCGGTCTTTATGAGGCATGGCTTCGCTATCGGCTGCGGCTGGGAGTTGCTTTGTTTGCGGAATACAACAGAGGATTACGGTAGCCGGTAGTGGAAATGACGCCCGGCGCTTCGCTTCGCCGCACAGCACTCTGTTTGCGACCCGCTGCTTTCGATTGGCCGCCCACCGCTTTTAGTGACCACAATGAAGTTTTAAATGTACAAAACTAACCATGGTAACTGAATGTATGCAGAGCCCTTCAGTAAAGACAGGTGGCCTAGTGTCCTTACACATAACCAACTGCACTGCCAGCGCTTCAATATATGCGCACTTTCCTGTTTTTTTCTATGCGCGCGAATCTCTTTTCACAGTCTATGCTCACGCGCTGCAGTTCATGGATACGAACCGTAGCTGCTATAAATGTACAAGGAGCGGTCATTCCTCTTATATTTTACTGAGAAGCTTCAACCCTACGCAGTGTTCGAAACGTCCACCACTGGAACCTCTGTGCTTAATCTGACCTCTGGATACGAACGATGCGTAGCGTCTACGAGACGCATGTCCATTTTCACTTCGGTGCTCCACTGAGCACAACGGAAGTGCTTGATAATATAATAAAACAATAACTCTTCTCATTTCACCTTCGCCAAAAAAAAAAAAATCCCCTGATGGGTAAACATATTCCAAAAAAACGCCCTCATGTGTGTCCTATCTACCACTCTTTTTCATTTAAATTCTCGCATACGAGCGGTTGTTGCCTTCAGCGGGCCACTGGCTCCTCGTTCTCGATTAATTATTGTAAGTAATGTTCGTAACCACCTCACGAGATATAACACAGCAGAACACTGGGATTGCAATCACTCCTCAGTGCAAGAATACAGAAATCCCAAACTTTCGTGCTGGAGGTAACGGTACGTAAAAAAGTGCACGCGTGCACATACATAACTTGAACAATCGCAATGGACGAATATGCACAGTACAAGATCCATACACGAGCAATTAAGCGCGATATAGAAACATTATGAAAAGGCAATACCATTTTTAATACCATTGAAAGAGTAATACCATACTATTGCATTTTTTGGATGCTCCAGTGGACCGGCCCAGCCCCGAGAAACACGCACTACCGACCGAAAGAGAGCCGAGACCACTGACGACAATGCTCGCTCGGCATCGGATCATCTGAACTGCTTTGGACAGCTCAAATTCTGGATGCATTTTGATTCATTAATTTTCTAATGATTGTGGCGAGTATGTCTATCTCTTATATAACTGTATAACTATCATTCACAACTCAGGTCATGTGTGCATTCATAAATTTTGTATTTTAGTGCAATTTTCACTTTAGAACATCTTTTTGAGTTTTGTGTACCTTATATTACTTCTGCACGTTAAAGGCCTGCTTGGCTTAAGAGACCTAAGCTATCATTTTTTGTTTACAACATACAACTCCTAATATGTCGTGTTTCGTAAACATTACGTTCCTTATAGCTCTCCTATTGCCGTAACTTTTTTTTGACCGGAGGCGAAGGCAGAATTACATGCATGAAATATCGTGGTTGTGAAAGGCATCTTTAATATACAACTCTGCTCCCTCTGTAATATAAAACCATTCACATTTATTCTTTTTTCTAGTACACACTGTTTGTAATATTGTGATCTTTATTTTGGTAACACGACCTGGAGGCCTTCCGCAAGCAACTACAGTGTCACTCGTTATCCGGGCCATATAAAATTACGAAGCTGAGAAAAAATAAAGCCCATTCTACGCTATGCTACGACAGGCCATAAGTGAATGTTATCGCGTGTCAGCCTGACGAACCAATTATTCCGTCGTCTTAGGAAACTGCAGCCGCCCCATACTGACGTCACTTATTGCACTGTCCTTGACTATACCAAACTCGCCCCTACATCAGGCCGATAGCTGAAAGGGTCTGTAAACAATAAAAAGGAGACTACAACCTGTGTCCGCGGTTGGCCTGCAGGCGACAGCTGGGTAAAAATAGCCTAGCACTATGCGGGTCCTGCAGACATCTAGCATTCGTGGCGCAACGTATTTTTCTGTCGCGGTTCTCTTCCGACTTCCACTCAGAGAATTCCAGGAACACTTCCTCTCGCGCGTTGAATTCTGGGAAACAGACGTTGGTTGGCGGCTAGATGCGCGTTAGGTTTGAGGCAAGCGGGGCTACTTCAAGGTCACTTCGTAGAACTCGTTGATGATCTATCCTGTGACACACCACAGAATTTAGAGGAAACGAAAAAAATATCCCGCAGATGCCAAGAATTGTGGGAATCGTTGTCATGCGAAGCAGTTAGCGAGGAAATTGCCAGTGGGCGATTGAGTGGAATGCAGCCAAGGTGGTTAAAGTCTTTGTACAAAGTGCATGATTCCGTGTGTGCCTAATGTGGTGCTAGCCAAGGACATCGAGAGCACCGTGGTGACTGAATGGTCGCTCACCCTACGATGTAAAATTGGCACTCACGTTAGTGCACAGACGTTCCTTTTGTCGAAGAGAAATGTACGCTATGATGACCTGGCATGCTTCTAAAGCGTCATTCGTTGAAATATTCCTTTGCAATCTAGCTAAAGTTGGAGATAGGCATGTCCATTGTCAGCAAAGCGCAATTCTTGGGCATTTGATTGTTGTTATCGCGCATAACACACTGTAGAAGAGCAAATGACCTTACAAATGCATCATCCTCACAACTGCCGCTGCGATTGGCGTATTTACTACATTTTTGGGAGGAGCCGCCGTAGCCTAGTGGTAGCTTGCTTGCTTGGTTCGTTGTGTGCGTTGTCTGCGTTGAGTGTGTGTTTCTTTTTTTTTTCCTTAGGCTGGTTGGTGCTAGATGTCCTACTCCTTTATAAAAATGTTTCGTAACGCGAAACTGCTTTGATCTGCATCGCTCCCAACTTTCCCTTACCGCGAAGTACATGTGGTGTTCAGGGATGTCCTTGCTTAAGGTAAGCGAAACGATGAAAACCTTTATAATGGGCGTCACCGTGCACTACCGGATGAATGCTTACGTGGACGCTGTCATCTTCCTTTTACACCAATCAGAGATCACTGATTCGTAATAAACATCACTTGCAAGCCAGTCTGATGCAACGCTCGCTCTCTGAAGGAGCAGGGTAGTCCCCACGTGGAGGGACAGCGGCAGAGAGCGGGAGCTCTCCCGCTCTTCCCTGGTGTGGCGTTCTAACTCGGCGGTCAGCCGCGCGGGCTCCACTCGCCCTGCGCCCGCTCCGCAGACTCCATCGACTGCTGCTCGTTACGTCTTACTCCTCGCGCCTCAGTTCCTCCCGGGACTATCCCTTTCGCTCAACAACGCATGCGTCATCCTTTGACGTCAGCGGCGCGCGGACGACTGCCTGGGGAGAAAATGCCTTTCAGCCGGCCACTTACTTTTGTTCGCGTCCGACACACGATCGTGTGATACGCGCCGGCCGGGTCTACTTTTGTCCTTCGAGCTTTTTTAAAGACCATAGTCTTTCTTTGGGATGCTTGCACGCAGAAGTTTTATCTGTCTTTCTGTTTATCTGTCTGTCTGTCACACGATTCAGCCACATGGCCTACATTTAAGCACTTGCTTAACGTCCAGCCATCTTGAACTGGTAGCTGCGTTCATACTTCTGAACATTGTCGATCAAAAAGCAAATGTCACGCATACCTGAGACGCACCATCAATAAGTATGTATTAGGTGGTGTGTTCCTTTACTAGAAAATATAGATACGTCAATCTAAAGACCCTAGTGTTTAAAGACCCTAGTGTTTATCAGGCTGCACTAAAAATGCGACACTATGCACGAAAAAGGCCTCTGCGGACGATTTGGTGTTTCCACATCGCAGTTGCCCAGGGATTCTGCACAAGCTCATGTTTCCCGACGGCGCTGCCAGATGACGTCGATACCTCACGCAGCGTAGTACGACCGGTAGAAGGCTATCGTCTTTTGACGACATTTGCAGCGAAGCATGTAGATACGCGGCCAATATTTTTCTTTTTTTTTCCGCTAAGTGTAGCCTGTAGGAAGGTTTTATCGTTCACAGACAGTTCGGAGGCTCTTCAAGCAATTCTAGGAGGTTCCGGAAAATGGCCGCAGCTGCATACTGGACAAGGTATAACGGAAATGTTATACCTCATCGATTGAACAAGGTCGAGCCGAAATTGTAATTATTTTCTTTTTGTCCCTGTGGATAAAGTAAAAGTTGTAATTTTTGAGTGTTTGCGTTTCATCTTAGCGCAAAAACAGTGCTCTCATTTTGTTTTACTTCTTTTTCTAGTTCACATCAAGGCGTCACTGTTAGCTTCACGGGAGTATATGAAGATACCGCTTATCCGGCGCTTATCGTAGATGCTAGCGTTAACCCTTCCGCAATGCTCTAGTTGTTTTCTCAGGCTCTACTGAAGATAGCATAATAACCGGAGCACAAGAGCACAGCAGACAAAGAGAGGAACGTCAAAGACTCGGAAGTGCTTCTCTCGATTTAACATGGATTTATTATAACATGGACCACCAACTACCTCAATCTCAATCATTGCTTATGTACTAAGGAAGTGTAATGATGCCATCAACGAAAATATACCCAAAAATATGTCTACATACGACTGGGGAATGACTATAGGCATACATACAACCTCATCAACACTATCTACAGTCCCAGCCCGCTTCCGTAATGTCTATGGCAGAGCTTTGAGTAATTCATTAGAACACACTTGCGCCCATGACACGCAATGCATTCATTCATGCATTTCGAGGAGCAGCACATACTTTTTGAATTGTAATACATTTTTAAACATCTGGGCTTTTACATCCCAAAACCATGACGTGAACTTGAAGTGAGCGTGCTATTAAGTGGACTGCTCAGGAAATTTTGACCACCTTAGTTTCTTTCAAATGCACTGACTACACACAGCGCAGGGATCTATGCCACTTTCTCATATATGTGAATTGGGACAGCTGCCGTAGGAGTCGAATACTCCTCCTTCGGGCCAGCAGCTGAGTACCAAAAACACTGCAGCACTCCGGCTGGGACAAGCGAAGGAAAGTCGTGAGTGATTCTATCAGACAGCGTACAATGACGAAGTTGCTGACAAAGCCGCCATCACCCGCCACTGTGAGCAACAGAGGTCCGGCTGGCACACTTGCGGTGTACCAACCACCGTATTGCGGTGTGTCAGCCGCACTGACGTGTCAGCTCCCACTGGTGCTGAAGAAAATGCGGAGTGTTTTCGGACGGCGTCATTTCGGCATCACTGGTGTTGGTACACCATCGTCTATAGTGACGAAGTCTCCCGACTAGTGTTGATGATGCTGACGAATAGTGACTGGTGATGATGCGTGTTTCTTCCGATACATTCCGTGTACCTCCGTGTGGATGTTTCGTCCGTATCGTCAGAAAGATACACAGAAAAAACACGGAGTGTGTCTTCCGTATCAACACTAGTGGCACCAATGATCTACGTCACTGATGCCACTGATGATACGGAAGAAGCACAGTGTGTTTTCTCAGTGTCATATGTGGCATCTCCGTTGTTCTTCCCGAACATCAGTGACATCCGTGGCTGATATGGCTTATGCGGAAGAAGCACTCCTGGTTTTCTTGCTCATAAGCTACGTAAGGACCCACTACTTCGCCTCGAATATATTTTATGGAGGCGAAATGTTGGGGCTGGTCTGCAGTGCGATACCAGAGCGCGGCTTCAGGTGGTTGAAATTCTCGAAGCCCTCAACTACAGCGTGTCCCATGAATATATCACGACTTTGGGGCGTAAAACCCACGAACTTAATATTATTATTATTATTGTCATTATTATTGTTATTCACCTTTCATGTCATAATACAGATAAACGTTTTGTCTGCCGCCATCCCCTACTTAAATCATTCAGCTTACGCGTGGTCTTCTACCAATCCCAAATGCGTATTTTTGCAAGCTCTTCCCATTTTCTTCAAACTACATGGTCTGAAATAGAAACGAGTATTTAGCTTCCAGAACAAGAATGCCGCTTAAATCAGACGTCGGGGGACACGTTATGCGTTCACAGAATTGTACTCTATTGCTAACTATGTTATTTTTCTCTCCTCAATTCATAGTAACAAAGGTATTGAAGCCGGAAACTTCAAGCTACACCATCTGGTCACTACACATAAACTATTCCTTCTCTGGCTGCAGTTCGGCACAAAATGTCCGTCGTGATCATTGATATATTGATTTCTTTGGTTTCACCTCCTAAAACAACGATATGATTATTAGAGAGGCAGCAGTGAAGAGCCGCGGATTTTCGACCACATGGAATCGTAATTGCACCGACATCGCACAGTACACGGGCCTCAACCTTTCACCTCTGCGCGACACGTGCATCATTCATAGAAAGTTTCGCTATAAAATATAAGCAAGTGTTTCTGAAGAGCAGAGAAGGTCTTGTGCAAAAAATATCAGCCTCCTGACAGTCTTTCTGCTGTCGCAAGCCTTTCTCCTCGAAACAATTTCGGCGCCCTTTGTGGCGTTATGGGTGCATATTGCGAGGGATGAGCTGCGCCATGATGCGGAGCCTAATATTTTGTGCTAATAAGATGATGACTTCTGAGCAATATTGGTGTGAGGATGTATGCCCGAGTTGTTGTCAGAGAGATATCCCCTGTGATGTGCCGCAGAGTCTCCACCACAGGGAGAAGAGCTTGGCAGCTGCCATTTCTTCAAAGGAATTGCGCCCACCCAGTGCCAACAGTCGCGGGCTTGTACTGGTAGGTATTCCAAGTGCTGACTTAGTCGCAAGTCGAATTATTGCCTCGGTTTGCTCTTGCTCTGTTTTCCTGGTTAGCTGGTAAGGGAGGGTAGGTGAGCCGACTCAGACCTAGTGCGTGTACTAAGTTGAGCGTGTCGGGTTCAGTCATGCTGTCGTTACCTCTGGAGATCCTTCTAATGAGCCTTGTCAGGCTTTTTACTGCGCACTCAACTTATCCACGGCTACCTTGACACTCGTTGTTTCTTGAACATGCATGCCGTGTACCCAGAGCGTGTTAGCTATTATGAGTCTGGCTCCTCGGATACGTCATAGGACCTAAAGCGTCTACCAATCGGAGGGCTCAGAAAACCGGGGTAAGAAATCTACGCAGAGCTGAGGTAGTCGCAGTGTCCGCCTAACCATGATTAAATGACCCGGTTGCAAAGAGCTAGCACGACTGTGCTCAGAAGACCTGCGCTGCCCTTCGTGATGCAGTATCGCTAGCCGAGCTACGAGACGACATTGTCGCGGAGTGTCACTGAAGTCCAGTATTGCGGGACGTTCTTTCAAAGACTTGTCCAAACCAAGAAGGTGTTCTTGCAGTAGTCTTGGCGTCCTTCCGTAGAGCAGCCTAAGTGACGTTTCACGAGCGCCTTATTGCTAGGACGTGTTTAGGGCTAACATCCCAGCAGCGACGTAGTCAATCCACTCGTCGTGCGTGCTACAGCCGTAAGACGAAATAACGTCTTTTATGGTGAGATTGGCGCGCTCATCAAGTGTATTTGTCTGCGGAGGCTAAGGGGACTCTGCAGCATGACGTATTCCATGTGCAGACAAGAACGTCTTGAAGGTTCGCAACATAAACGGCGTGCCACGGTCGGAAATCAGCAAATGCGGCGTGCCGTGCCGGTATATGAGGTACGCATTTATAAAAGTCATAACATGGCGGCTGCAGAGTTGGGAAAGGCCCGTACTTCAACCCACTTAGCAAGATAGTCCGTGACCACAATCGAAAATTTGTGCCCATGCTCGCTGTGAGGGAATGCGCCCACATTATCGATGCCGAAGACACCGAAAGGTTCGTTGTCAAGTGTGACGGGCTGTAAGGGATCATGATGTGGGTTTGTGACGACTTTACGGGATTGACAAATGGTGCAGGATGACACATAAAAGTACACATCGGCGCGCATACTAGACCTCAAACTTTTCCCTAACACGAGCTAGGGTCTTCTGCTGCCAGGTGGCCAGCACAGTGTGCGTCAAGACACAAGAACAGCAGTGATAGTTGCATAGCGACAGGCACGATAGGAACGAAGGAGTCACTACCCGCCCGTCGATTGTAAAGGGCGCAATCCCTTACTCTATACACCGACAAGAGTTTGTCGAGGCGGCGCTTAGCTGTATTTACGTCATCAAAGAGATGTCTGACGATGTCCCAGGTTTCGGCATCCTTTGATGGCGCATTTGGAATATCGGGTACCGCGAATGCCGTGCAGAATAACTTACATTGTGTCATGTGCTCGCAAAAGTATGGGCCTGTGTTTGCTGCCATAGAGGAGCTGGCAAAGAGGCCGCTGACGACGACCACGAGGCTGGAGCACGCGCAAGGTTGCACGAGGGCGAGAGCACTACGAGGAGGAGAGAAGAGGAGCGAACAGGGGAGACGGACTGCAGCGTTGGACACAGTCGGGTGTCCGCCGCGGTGGTGTAGTGGTTACGGTACTCGACTGCCACCCAAAAAACGCGGGTTCGATCCCGGCCGCGGCGGTCGCATTTTCGATGGAGGCGAAAATGCCAAAGGCCCGTGTACTGTGCGTTGTCAGTGCACGTTAAAGAACCCCAGGCGGTCTAAATTTCCGGAGCCCTCCACTACGGCCTTTCTCTCTTCTCTATCTCTTTCACTCCCTTTCCCCCCACCCCTACGGATGCTTAGCCGTGCTCCCTACATGGGCTGCAGAAAGTAGCGTCCTTTCCTAATCGAACCAAAATCATCAATCACAGTCGGGTGCCCGGGCCCGAGTGTCGAGATTCTTCCAGCGGTCCACGAGTTGGAGCTCCGGGCTTCACGTGGCCGCCTGTATGTCCTCCCCGTCACCTCTCCTGCTCCAAGGCTGCAGTGGCCGGCCGCATTCTTCAAGCCGTCCGTAGTTCGCCTCGTCGGTCTCCTACTCGTCGGTCTCCGGCACGCTCTTCAGCAGGCAACGCTACCTCGGCTCCCTCCAGCCGCCCGTCCCGCCAGACGGAAAGCCTGTGTCCGCCAGAACTATTCGACTGTTACTAGGGACGCTGATGAGCTTGGTTTGTTTTTTGTTTATCCGCTCTGCTCAGTGTGTGTGTGTAGTGCGCGTCTTCTTCTCTGTGTATACAGTGCCATTCTGAACGCACAAACATCATCGTCTCTTCGATGGGAACGCCCGCGTTGCCAGCATAAATAGTATCGCCTTCGAACCTATCATGACATATTGACAGGGTAGCGTTAAAAGTAATCCGCGGCTTGCTGAGACGAACCGCTGCGATGAACAACATTAAAATCGTAGTCTTGAAGTTTGAGGGCCCACGGCGCATTTTTGGCATTTAGATGTTTTTTTTTTGTTTGGAGCTGGGTCAGCGCAACGTTGTCAGTAACAACAGTAAAACTCCAGCTGTAGACGTAAGGCCAGAGCTTATCAATGGTCCAGATTACCGCGAGGCACTCAAGTTCTGAAGCATGGTACCAACTCTTGTTCGCTGAGGCGGCCACTGACATAGGCAACAAGGTTCTCGTTGCTGTAATAGTCCGGCTGAAGAACCGCCCCGAGGCCAAGACCACTGGCATCAGTGTGGATGATGTTGCGGACGTCCTCTTGATAGTGCGGAAGTGTCAGTAGAGCCGTCAGGGCCGCCCTAATGTCCTGGAAGGCTGACTCCTTGTAAGGGCCAAATGCCAGTGTTGATTCGCCTTCAGAGTTCGTTGAGGGGTGCAGCACGAGCTGCGAAGTCAGAGACGAAACGGCGGAAGTTGGAGGCGAAGCCCAAAAATCTGCTATGGCCGTTGTAGGAATGCTGGTCAAAGACTGTAACCTCGAAAAGTCAGAGACGATGCCGTGGGCACTCACAACATGACCCAAGTAGGTGACCTCAGAATATGCAAATAAATAATTTGAAGGTTTGATGCGGAGCCCACCATCACCTAGGGCGTACAAAACGAGCTGCAGTCACTGTTGGCGTTCGGAGAATATCGGAGCATAAAAAATAATATCCTCCAGGTACACCAAAGCCGTCGACCACTTCAAGTGTCCTAGAACACGGTGAACTAGTCGTTGAAACGTGAAAGATGCATTAGAGAGCCCAAATGGAAGGCGATTAAAATGGCACACGCCGTCAGGTGTTATGGAGGCAATCATCTCGGCGTCGTTCACGTCGAGACACAACTGCCAGTAGCTGGATGTCGCAATATATTTAGCCCCGCGAAGTCGATATAAGGCTTCGTCCAAGCGGGGGAAAGGTTATGCTATCGGCTTTGTAATGCTGTTCTGGCGACAATAGACCATACAGAGCCACCCTTCTTTCACACGAGAACTACCGGGGATGACCAAGGACCATGACGCCACGCCACTTGGGTTGCGATCTCAGTGCGTTCTTCAACAGAAATACAGCTAGCATTGTGTGGAACGGGAGCGTGGGAGCCAGTGTTAATTTTGTTGCAAACAAAAGTTGTACAACCAAGTTCGCTCTATGATAACGCTAAACACATGCGAAATGTCAGTAGCACTGCTTCTATGTGTAACTTCTGGGATGACGCCAGGTATGGGCCGAAAGGAAAGCGTTCCAGTCTTCCAGTGTAGCAGTCGTCGCTCCCCTTCGGTAAATAGAATCGTGAATGACAGCAAGAACAGAGCTCAGACAGCCCCGTCGAGCGTAAGTGAAGCGGGCTGTCTGATAGATTGAACGCCAGTACAGCAAACGTAAAAGAGTGCATTCAGGTGCGTGGGATGGCAAATTCACTACCCAGTCGCCAGCAGATAGTACACAGTCAACGAAGTCATCTGCATCTACGCATGTGTCCATGTCGCTACGGTCGGGCACACATGCAGCATAGGACAGTGGTATTGTAACCGTGCATGTTGCCAGTACGAGAAAGGAACATGATGGTAGTGGGAAAACACGTCCGTTTTGGGGGGTCCTCCATAGAGGGAAATTCCTCAGGATATTATCCCTGCTGAGATGTGGTGTGTTTTTGTATGAAGGCAAAATAAAGCCTTACGGAATGACGAAGCGATGTTGCTCAAACAGGAGCGAGCAGCTGAGGCCGCGTTGTTGCCCAGCTTAAGGGTAGCGAGCACATTATCCTGTGTTCCCTCTGTATCACCCCTATGTTTAATATATCTGTATATGACCTTGAAATGATCATATGTGCTTGATTTTATTGTCGCCATAAGTAAGTGCTGACTATATATATATATAGACCGGACCCTGGTCGTAACGTGGAAGAAAATTACTTTTTCACCGTGCTTGGATCGTTCTGCCTTTATAATTCACCGGATCCGTACGAACTTCAATTGCCGCATATATATATATATATATATATATATATATATATGTGTGTGTGTGTGTGTGTGTGTGTGTGTGTGTGTACTCAGCACTCACATATGGGCTGTTATGAACAGAAGTTCAACAATTACATTTCTAAGGCATTCGTACGGAAAATGAGAAAATGCTAGAACATATCTAAACACGGCACACCTGTTGGGTGACATTCGATCGCGCCACAGGAACAAAATACTGCATCTGGCGTCTTTTTACAACGCTGCTAAGGGGTCGAAAGCAAAAGCAATGACTATGCCGCAACTAAAAAAAACGGAAGCGTTACGACGAGCCGTTCATCCGATGGCGAAAAGATAGCCCTTAACGGCAATGAACTTGCAGAGTTCAGGTTTCGGAACTGGCAGATCTTATTACAATTTTAGGAACAATACTCGAAGCTTGCGTTATAGCAATCAGCCTGGCATGCAAGAAGCCTTTGTCCCGCCATCAAACTTGCACCACTTCGTTAGGAATGTGCTCTTGGTTACTCACGATGCAGGTCATTTTAGAATATCGAAGGTTGTCCACTTATTTGCGACTGATCGAGACATGCCACTGAGTACCGCACCAGCACCTATTTTGAAAAGTTCAGCCAGGCAGCCCGCAAGCAGCAAAACCATCGTGGAGAAAATGGCTGACGGTTGTGAAGGCTACGCAACAGTACGTAAGAAAAAGAAAAGGAGAGCTGTAGCGTTCCGGGAGGAAACGACAAACATAAAACACACTCGCACATTTCGATCGTTTCCCCCAAAATACGAACCAGTTTTGTAAACTTGAGAAATTTATTATAATTGAAAGCTGCCAGTGAGGCATTTGTTCTTTTTTGCTCACGGGAAGCAACCCACAATTTTTGGTCGTGGAAGAACACAGCGTAAGAAACACTAGCACTCTATGAAACCTGCTGCACGTCCACGTGGAACAAGTAAGGGGTCTGTCTCCTGAGCTGCCGCACACCCTTACGAGGAAAAAAAAGCGAGGTTCTTTGCGGAACACAAGAAAAGAAGAAAAAGGGGTGGAGCGGTGGGGGCTCTTTCTCCCTTGTGATTTATCTATTTATTTATGTTTGCTCGTCTTTCGTTGTGTCTTTTGAGCAATGGTGGAGCATTTATGCAAGGCGACGACAAGGCAAAGCAAAAATAAAAATAAGGCACCTTGCTGCCAAATTTCAACAATTATTTATTTAGCTTTAGAGTACTGTGCACGTCTAGGCGCTTATTGTGTTAAAGCAGGCGCAAGTTCTGCGTAATTGTCCCACTTAAATGCGCACGTGTATGCAATTGCTTTTGGCTTTTGCAATATAAATACCCAACAAACAGTACTTCAGCCTCATACGTTATCTTTATGTTGATAACTAGCTCACGCTATAGGTAAATCGCGTATTAAATCGACTATACCATTAGAAAGCAGAACACACCACCTTGCCCTCTTTGATCATTTACCTTCAGTGTTTATTTTGCATTCATTTCCTGCGTAATTACTATTCGCTGGAAGGGAGGAGACATATGGTTTTATCGGATATTTGCACGTGTATAAATTCGATTACTGGGTATTTACGGCTTCGGTATGCATGATACATTATGAGTCACCATGACGTGAGACAGCCTTATATGTTCGTGTATACCGTGAGGAAGTTCCCTTCCATTTAAAGTCGACACAAAAATAGCATAATTTCACCATACATGTTACCTTGCGTTCATATCTGATATTATGTGACTTTTGAAGCATAATTTCTATATAGTATATATAAAGACCCAATAAAAAGCCATATGTGGGAGTATATAGCTGCCTGATATGGTATATAAAACTCTATATGCGCTCATATCTGGCTGTATCTGTCCTTATATTGACCCCCATATGGCAGTATATAACCTTATAAGGCGCTTTTATGCCCATATCTGGCCACATAAAATATGTATAAGGCCTACATATGACATTTCTGTAAGGGAAGCATTGATCGTCGAGGTCAGTGATGGATGGCGGCTGTGAAAGCTTTGGTAGCGATAAAGTCTGTGGTGGAGTTAGGACAACCAGCGACGTCTTTCCATGACAGGCGTTCCACATGGGCGACACGTTCTTGCAGGCTGTAGTTGCCCAGTCGCACGTGAGGAATCCCGTAAGATACAAGTGCTGCAATGGGCATCGCCGTAGTGGGACTCATGTGCCGAGGTGAAACGTTCGTAGTCGGAACAGTAGGAGGTGGGCAGTTGGTCTAGAAATTCCGCAGCAGCCGAGCGAAGCTGGCTGCTGCGGAATTTCTGCGATGAGGACTTCAGCTTTCTGGCACGATGACCATGAGCGGAGAGCAGCAACAAAGTCAAACTCCCTACGAAAAACAGATCATGACGTTGTCCGTCATAGTTAGGAGGGCCTGGGTAAGAAGTGTGGCATTGGTGTTTCACGGAGTTTGGAGATGGGGGCGAAGCGTTGTCGTGAGAGACAGGTTCCGCTTCAAGAGTTGAAGCGGGCGACATCAAGTTGTAAACTCGAGCTGTAAGGTCTGTGATGCGACTTTCTACAGAAGGTACGCGCTGGACTAAACAGTTCTCGACGGAGAACAGTCGATGGTCAAGACGTGCCTCGAAAGCATAGCGGATAGCCGCTAAGTTAGGTGCAGGCTGACTATGAGCGGAGTCTGAACCGGTAGGTTGGATGGATGACGGAATCGGAGCAGTACCTGGAGTTTGGGATGGTGGTGACGCGGGTAAGTGAAGGCGCCGGCTCCAGAACCGACCGGTGGTGGCATTGTAGAATGCGGCACCGATTCCACTGAGGACGCTGTACGCGGGAGGGGATATCGCTTCCCTTGTACATAGAGAACTCCGCTGTTACGCTTCGCGACTTCGACACGTGTTGCAAAGTAATTCATTTAAGTTTTCTCAAACAATTTTAGCTAATTGTGCCATTATAAATTTCGATTACCTAAAGGCTTGTAATTTATGACGCAAGAGCCTGCTTACACAAACGATTGCTTATTTATAGTTAGCACGTACTCCAACAAATTTGGGCATGAACCCGTTTTTTGTGCCAGTTATGGTTTGCATGGAGGTCACGCATGCTAGGCTGTCAGGTACAAATATCTTGAGCAGCACAATCAGGAAGGTAAACGACAAAAGGGTACCTTCGTCGAACTAGCCCTGCTTCTTATTTGTAATAGTGTGGCAGGATTTCCGTCCTCGCATCACAGTGGACAAGTTCAAAGCAAGAAGTACATTTTTCAAATGTGCAACACACCTTCGCAAACATCAGGGACGTTGAAAGTTTATCTATCTATCTATCTATCTATCTATCTATCTATCTATCTATCTATCTATCTATCTATCTATCTAAGTGTCAATTTGCTCCGGGTCTTCTCGTTCACTCCGTATAGACTACAGTTAGCATCGTACGTGATGAATGTGTTAAGAGCAGAGATGATTCCTCATGGCATGAGGAATGTGATTCACGTGTCACACATGTGTAGTGAACGTCTGTCTTCGGCGCACAAGAAGGAAGCGACAACGACGAAGTGCGCGCGCTTGAGCACGCGAAACGTGATCCGCGTGGCTTCGGTGCTTCGGAACGCCGACGGCGATCGAGCGTTAGAAGCGACCGAGAGCGGAACGTCGACTCGGCAAGCAGACGCATCAGCTCAGCACCAGGCAGGGCGTGTTCCTGGTGTCCTGGATCGGGATGAGCGAGCGGGCCAGTACGAGCGGCTGGAGCAGTGGTGTGGCCGGGACAATCTACCGACTCGTGGTCACGGTGCCACGCAGGTTGGAGTCCGGCACAACCATCTGCTGAGGGTGTGGTCACGGTGCCGCGCAAGGTCCCTGCTCGGCACAACCGCCTGATGAACGCGTGGCCCCGGTGCCGCGCAAGTTCCGATCGAGCCGCCTGCTGAGAGCGTGGCCACGGTGCCACGTATGCTGCAGTTCGACGTAACCGTTTGCTGAGGGAGTGGCCTCGGTGCCACGTGAGAGGCATCGCACCTCGACGTTTTCCTGAACGAGCAGTTCAGGGTCTGCTTGTGAGCTCGGACACGACTCATCGTGCCTCGTCTACTGATGTCAGCGTGCGCCACCGCTGCTAGAACATCAGTCGTGTGAGTGGTGCGAGCGAACATCCGACATCAGTTAGACAGGACGCGCCGTTAGTTCTTGAACGTAGCGTTCGGACTGTGTTGCTTGTGTCGCGTTGTTTGTCTGTGGAAGTGTATGTGCTGTCTCGTCCTGTCGATAAATGTTTCCTTGTCTGTGACTAAGCTGTCTGTGTTTGAGTCCTGGGCCCACGAACCACCACAATTGGCGAGCCTGCCAGGATGGCTTATTAAGACCTGAAGCCATACTCGGACACAGCCTGAGTCATGGAGAAGGAGAGGCTTATCGAACTTGGTCGACAGTTAGGGTTGGAGGACGATGCGCTTAGAGATTGGGTAGAACGAGAGTGCGCTCTAGCTCGCGAGGAGCAGGCTAAAGAACGAGAATTCGCAAGAGAACATGCGGAACAGAAGCAGCGACTGAAAGAACAGGAACGTGAAATTCTTGAGCTGATGCTGCGACTTCATGAGAGCTCAAGGAGGTTACAGCCCACTGCGATTGGTGAAAGTGGAAGATCTAACGGGAGCGCATGGGACTCACGGCGTGATTTAGAAGAGTTGGGAAGACACATTGGTCTTGAGGGCACAGAACTGAAGGTTTGGGTGGAAGAACGCTTGACGGCAGAGTTAGCGAAGGAACAAGAGCAGATAGATTATGAAAGGGAGATGAAAGAGAAAGTAAATGAAATGATAAAGAAAGATAAGGAACTAGAAGAAGTGAAGACGACAACGCTTGGGCGAAATCTTAGGGTGGTCGAGGCTCAAAATACAAATTTGGAAATGCAGAGGCGAGAACGGTCGTCGGGAGGAAGCTCCAACGAGCCGGTGATGGAGATTTTCTCCAGGAGGATTCCGTATGTTAATGAACCTTTCTTGAGTGGCGATCATGGACGTCGCTTTAGTATGTCGCCAGAGGTGCTGCTAAATCCTAGTGTAGAGGATTGTAGGGAGGTAGGAAGCCGAGGAACTAGCTGTAGTTCGCATGTGCTCGATGGAGCAGGTTGCAAGTCTGAGAGCGAGGAAAATGGAAGTCCCATACAGGGTCAATTTTCTTGCAGAGCCTCTGGGAGGACAAACACGTTCGAGGAGGTTAGAGATCCTCTAGAATATGGCGGCGAATGCCGTGCAGGAAACTCCGAGGCATTTACCGGCCACTGTTCAGGTGTGCCGCTGGACGCGGTTAGACACGTCATAGGCATGGTCCATGACCATTTGAGGGACCCTCTCATAAATGAAGGGAAGCTGGAAGTGTGTAGAGTTCCAGAGGAACAGCAACAGGCGATTGTTCCGACGCTCGCTAGAGAGATCCATGATACAGATGCTAGCACGCCTGAGCTGTGCCCGATAAATGAAACTCCAAACAGTGCCTCAGTGTTCGCACAGGGCTCCCTCAGTACCGGTGCCTCCACTGTCAGTACGAACGCCCATGCGCGCTCTGGGTATTTTATCAGTCTGGACAGTATTCCTGTACGAGTGTCGCGGGTGTTACCGGCTGATCGACGTATGTGTGTTGACATAGGAGGAGGGAGCCTCCGAATCCCTGTCGCTCTGTGTGCGAGCGAGCTCGTGCTGATTAACAGTCGTAACGCATATGTGCGGAGAAGCCTCGAAGCGTCCCATATGCTCCTCGCGGAGCATATGAAAAGTCTGCGTCTTGTGTGGGACGCGATCACGTGAAAGTGATATAATAACTGGACGCTCTCTTGTGTTGTTTTCTGGACTGTTTACAGGACTCTCCTTTGTGGAATGCGATATGTGGAATACGAGAAGCTTTATGTACATTAGAAAACTTCCGTGTCGTTTTCTGCTACATTATTTCATGGACTTTCCTTTGTGCATAGTGTTGTTTTGTGTTTGAACTGGTGTGTTGTCTTGGGGACTTTCATGTGTGTGTACAACGTACTGAAGGTGGGGGGAAGTGTAGTGAACGTCTGTCTTCGGCGCACAAGAAGGAAGCGACAACGACGAAGTGCGCGCGCTTGAGCACGCGAAACGTGATCCGCGTGGCTTCGGTGCTTCGGAACGCCGACGGCGATCGAGCGTTAGAAGCGACCGAGAGCGGAACGTCGACTCGGCAAGCAGACGCATCAGCTCAGCACCAGGCAGGGCGTGTTCCTGGTGTCCTGGATCGGGATGAGCGAGCGGGCCAGTACGAGCGGCTGGAGCAGTGGTGTGGCCGGGACAATCTACCGACTCGTGGTCACGGTGCCACGCAGGTTGGGGTCCGGCACAACCATCTGCTGAGGGTGTGGTCACGGTGCCGCGCAAGGTCCCTGCTCGGCACAACCGCCTGATGAACGCGTGGCCCCGGTGCCGCGCAAGTTCCGATCGAGCCGCCTGCTGAGAGCGTGGCCACGGTGCCACGTATGCTGCAGTTCGACGTAACCGTTTGCTGAGGGAGTGGCCTCGGTGCCACGTGAGAGGCATCGCACCTCGACGTTTTCCTGAACGAGCAGTTCAGGGTCTGCTTGTGAGCTCGGACACGACTCATCGTGCCTCGTCTACTGATGTCAGCGTGCGCCACCGCTGCTAGAACATCAGTCGTGTGAGTGGTGCGAGCGAACATCCGACATCAGTTAGACAGGACGCGCCGTTAGTTCTTGAACGTAGCGTTCGGACTGTGTTGCTTGTGTCGCGTTGTTTGTCTGTGGAAGTGTATGTGCTGTCTCGTCCTGTCGATAAATGTTTCCTTGTCTGTGACTAAGCTGTCTGTGTTTGAGTCCTGGGCCCACGAACCACCACACATGTGACCATCATGGCTAACACGATTGCATGTAGCTCGTGCCCGCCCTAGAGGTCTGGGTATGTGGACACGTGGTTGGATCATAACGTTATGGGTTATAATCAAGGGATTACAGAAATAGACGCCGAAAATTTTATGGCAGCAAAGTGCTTGTAGATTTTAAAAATAATAAAGGAGAGCGCCTTATTTAAATCGATATGTCACAACAAGAGAGGCACAAAAAACTTGACATAATGAAATGAGACGGCCAAACTCATGGTAGAAATAGAAGCCGGGCTGGCGCGGGGTTGAGCGCGAACGCTACTGCTCGTCGACGGCAAGCCGTTCCCACACGACTGTGGTGTGTGTTAACCGCTGTTAGGGCAATGTGGAGAACAATGCCTATGTAGTACAATCACTCTTGCCCCGCCGCTGTGGTCTAGTGGCTATGGTACTTGGCTGCTGATCCGAGGGTCGCGGGATCGAATCCCGGCGGCGGCGGCTGCATTTCGATGGAGGCGATATGTTGAGGCCCGTGTGCTGTGCGATGTCATTGCAGGGTAAAGAACCCCAGGTGGTCAAAATTTTAGCGGAGCCCTCCACTACGACGTCTCTCATAACCAGAGCTGGTTTTGGGACGTTAGACCCCACAAATCAAACCAATCAATACATTCATTCTTCAGGCACTGGCCCACTTCGCTCGACCCCCAATACTCCAAAAAACGACGCTTATTATGACGGAGACGCAAGAGCGACGAAATGATTATTTACACTGTTGGCGGAACCGACAAAATGGCTGACGGCACACACGCGCGCAAGCGTTTCAAGAACGCTCGTCGTCGTTCTCACTTCGTAGGGCTCCACACTTGTCCTCACTGTAATGCTTCGTAACATCACTCTCCCGCGGCGGAAGCGCCGTCACGGCGTTTGTGAGGACGATGAGAAACTAGCAGTGCAGTACGGCTTGAGTCGTGAATCATGAACAACGTCGGTCTGTTGCGAGGAGGTTGAAGAGGCAGGGGCGAGTGGCGCTATCTCGTAGTTGACGTCACTAAGCTGGCGCAGAACTTTGTAGGGCCCGGTATAACGGGAGAGTAGCTTTTCGGACAACCCGACGTGTCGGCGTGGTGACCAGAGGAGAACGAGAGAGCCCGGCGTGAACTGCACACTCCTATGCTGGCTATCGTAACGAACTTTTTGCTATTCTTGTGACGAGGAAAGGCGATCGTGGGCAAGCAGACGAGCGGCACGGGCTTGAGTAATGGCCCCGCTGGCGTACTCAGTCAACAACGGTGCAGCTGAAGGAACGAGTGTGACGAGTTGTACGCAAAGGTAATTAATGGGTATGCTTTGTCCCAGTCGCGGTGGTTAGGTGAAACGTACATTGATAACATCTGAGTGAGCGTTCGGATGAGGCGCTTGGTCAATCTGTTCGTCTGCGGATGGTGGTGGTGGTGGTAAAAACGTTTATTGTAAGGGATTAGACAGGAGGTATGCTGGGACCAGGCCGTAAAAGGCTGGCACTCACAAACACTAGGTGGAGCTCCCTAGTTCGGGACTCCAGTGGCGGTAGCCGCCGCCCGTGCGCGCCTGACTAAGGCTTCTTGCGCCTGTAAGTCGTGGCAGCCGAGCAGGGTCGGCTCCCAGTCCTCCCGTGTTGGGTTGGGGTTGGGGGGAATGGCCGGATTGGAAGGGCAAGCCCACAACATGTGGTAGGTGTCTGAAGACACCGCACTACAGTGCGGGCAGCTGCCGCTAAAGGAGGGGTCAAAATGTTTTAAGGCTGCCGGGCACAGCAATGTATTGGTAAGAAGGCGGAGTAAGAGCCGCTCATCCGCCTTCTTAAGGCCTTTACATGGGCGGGGGTAAAGGCGATGGCAATCTTGATTGAATTTTGTAATATCTTTGAAGGTATAGGCCGGATTAAAATGGGTTTCCTGATCGGGTGGGGAGGAGAAAACAGCCCGGAAAGAGAGCGCGCGGGCGGCTGCGTCTGCTGCCTCGTTTCCTACCAACCCCTGATGAGCAGGGGCCCATATAAGGTAACGGATGATAAGCGGTGGCAAGCTGGTGTTCCATTGAGCACGCACGGAGGATGTCATCGACGACGCGTGAGAGAAAATATCTCCCGCGATCGGTAAGTAGCTGCCGAGGAGCGCCATGCTGGAGAATGATTTCATAAAAGAGAATGTCGGCGACATCAGTAGAAGAACTTGTTGGCAATGCCCGGGTGATGGCAAAGCGGGTGGCATAATCTGTTGCGACGGCAACCCATTTGTTTCCGGAAATGGGGCCTAGCAGGTCCAGGCCAACACGCGAGAACGGTTTTAGAGGTATGTCGATAGGATGTAGGAGGCCGGACGGAAGGGCATAAGTGCGCTGGCGGCGTTGGCACTGGTCACAGTCAGCGACATAGCGTACCACAGAGCGATACATGCCAGGCCAGAAAAAACGACGCCGCACGCGATCGTACGTGCGGGAGACACCTATGGTGGCCAGCTGTGGGTACGTCGTGAAGTTGGTGCAAAACACCGGATCGTAGATGTGGAGGTAAGACAAGCAGAAGTTCCGAGCCGTTGGGGCTGAAGCTACGACGATACAGGATGTTGTCGTGTAATTCGAACAGGCGAAGAGAAGGCCCTGGTGCTGAAGACGTTAGACTGTCGATGATGGATCGTAACGAGGAGTCTCGTTGCTGTTCGCTGCGGATGTCCCCCAAAGCACGAATGGAGAGTACGCAGGTGTCTGAGTTAGTGTCAACGACGTCGGGGGCATCAACTGGGTGAAGTGATAAACAGTCTGCATCTTGGTGGAGGCGTCCCGACTTGTGATGCACAGTAAACGAGTATTCCTGGAGTCGAAGTGCCCATCGAGCAAGACGGCCAGACGGGTCCTTGAGTGACGAGAGCCAGCAAAGGGCGTGTTGGTCGGTAACGACGGAAAATGTGCGACCATACAAATAAGGTCTAAATTTGGTCACTGCCCACACCAAAGCCAGGCATTCACGCTCAGTTATTCAGAAGTTCTGTTCCGAGGTCGAAAGAAGAAGGCTGGATAGGCGATAACTCTGTACTTACCGTGCTGTTTTTGGCCAAGGACAGCGCCTATTACATGGCCACTGGAATCAGTTCGAAGTTCTGTGGGCGACGAGGGATCGAAATGGGCCAGTATTGGCGGCGTAGTGAGCAAATTAATGAGGGCAGCAAAAGAGTCTGCCTGCTCTAGACCCCATAGGAAGGGAACGTCATTTTCAAAAGATCAGTAAGCGGTCGGGCTATGTCCGTGAAGTTTCGAACAAAGTGACGGAAGTATGAACATAGCCCTACGAAATTTCGGACGTTCTTGGTTGAGCATGGCACAGGAAATTCCCTCACAGCCTGCACCTTATCAGGATGCGGTTGAACACCCGCAGGACTCACAAGGTGGCCAAGTATAGTGGTCTGGCGCCGTCCGAAACGACACTTGGCGGAGTTGAGCTGGAGACCGGCTCGGCGAAAGACATCAAGAACAGCCGACACACGTCAGAGGTGTCTGTCAAACGTAGGCAAGTAGATGATGACGTCGTCTACGTAGCAGAAGCAGATGGACCACTTATATCCTCGAAGCAGGGAGTCCATCATGCGTTCGAAAGTTGCTGGGCCGTTACAAAGTCCAAACGGTATGACCTTGAACTGGTAAAGACCATCGGGCGTGACAAATGCAGTTTTCTCGCGGTCCATGGGGTCGGCTGAGATTTGCCAATAGCCGGACCGATGGTCGACGGATGAAAAGTATTTGTCTCCGTGAAGGCAATGGAGGGCGTCGTCAATGCGAGGTAACGGATAGACGTCTTTATGGGTCCATTTGTTTAAACTGCGATAATCGATGCAGAAGAGCCATATGCTATCCTTCTTTTTAACAAGGACAACCGGGGAGGCCCACGGATTAGATGAAGGCTCTATGACGTCTTTAGCAAGCATTTTATCTACTTCATGCTGGATGACCTGACGTTCTTCTTGAGAGACGCGGTAAGGACGTCATCGTACAGGACGTGCATCACCAGTGTGGATGCGATGAGCTACAACAGATGGTTGGCCTACAGAGCGGCCATCAAAGTCAAAGATGTCACGATAGGACACAAGCACGCGATGGTGATCAGTAGCTTGCGTTGGGGTGAGATCGGGAGCGATCATTTTGGAAATGCCGTCGACTGGTGAAAGAGCGAGCGCGTTGTCATCCGGGGAACGTAACATAACATGAGCGTCAAAAATAGCAACCTCGCAATTCTCCAGCGCAGCGATGGTGGCAAACTCTATGCCTTGCGGAATAACTTAAGTCAGCAGACTTATGTTGAGTATGGGAACAATCGCTCGATTGTGATTCACTGGAACAATGGTGTGTGCAACGGCAATGTCGCGGTCCAACAGTACGTCCACAATAGGCGACAAGAGATAGTCACCATCGGACACGTCGCGTGAGGAAGTCAAACTGACGTATTTAACGGCATGAGGCGGCAAACGGACGTGATGGCGAGAGCACAAACGCGGAGGTAGGTCGGCCGGAAGGTCAGAAAGCTGTGGCAACTCAAGCTGAAGAGCGCCGGTTGAACAATCAATGAGCGCAGAATGAGCAGACAGAAAATCCAAGCCGAGAATCACATCATGGGGGCACTCCTCTATGACGGCAAATTCTACGGAAGTAGGACGACCAGCAATACAAACACGGGCGGTACACATCTTAAGAACGGCAGGAGTACCTCCATCAGCCACATGGAGTGTGCAGGAAGAGGCAGGCGTGAGCACTTTATGCAAGCAGCGGCGAAGGTTGGCAATCATTACGGAAATGTGGCTTCAGTATCTATAAGGGCAGAAACTGTCACACCATCCACAACTTCTAACAAGCTTCAGCTAGTCGGCAGCGTGGAGAGGATTTGTGTAGGAAGTCGTCAATGCGGCGTCAACTACCAGCGCTGCACTATTTAGTTTTCCGCATAAGCGGTAGCGAGGTTAAACGGGGATTACGGTCGGCGACCCTGCGGCGATGGAGACGACTGGCGACGGCCTGGGGGCGAGCGCGACCGGTAACCACGTGGCGACGGTGAGCGGCTATTTAGGCTTCTATAGGAATCGGCATTAGACGACTGGGCAGGAGGCGCAGAGTGGTAGCCGGCCTGTCGGTAGTCGTCCTGTCGGTAGTAAGGAGCGTACGAAGCCCGAGGCGACGAGGACCAGCGGGTGTTGCAATAACGGGCTACATGGCCGGTACGACGACAACGGAAGCAAATTGGTCGGTTGTCAGTGGTTCGCCACACGGCATAGTCGCGATACTGTGTAAGAAACCGCTGCTCGTAATAGGACAACTGCTGACGCCACGATGTCGGCTGTGGACTGGTATGGACGCCTACGTTGGACAGTTCCTGCCGGACAGTTCCTGCTTGAACGATCGGAGCGGTGATAGCCGTTGAATTGCCAGAACCGGCATGAGCTGGACCACGGGCCCATCGCTTCAAGTTCACGGCACACAATCTGAGTCACCTGGTCCAACGAAATTAAAGCTTGCGGTTGAGGTTGTGTCCCAGTGCATTCTTCGCAGGAGGAAGTTGCAACCGTATTAGGAAGCCTAGCGAACACGGTGTTAATGCGCCGACTTTTAGCCTGCTGAAAACGTCGACACTCTTTGATGACAGCATCTACTGTCGCGTAGTTCTTACACAGTAAAAGCTTGAAGGCATTGTCCGCAATCCCCTTAATATGTGGCTAACTTTGTCGGTCTCCGGTATCTCGGCGTCGGACTTACGACACGTGCTAACACGTCTTCTGTGTACGAGATGTAAGACTCCGTAGACGTTTGCGCACGGGTCGCGAGAGCTTTCATCGCTGCTAACCTACGCCCGACGGGTTTCCCGAAGAAGTCTAGCATCTTTTCTTTGCAGTGTCCCAGCTTCCTAGTTCGGCTTGGTGGTTCTCAAACCACACTTTCGCAGTTCCTTTGAGATAAAAAATCAGATTGGCCAGCATGAGAGTTTCCCCATCAGTTGAGCGAACTCACGCGTTCGTAATCTGCCACCCAGTCCTCGACGTCCACTTCATCAGAACCACCAGAACCGTTGAACGTGCCAGGATTCCGAGGATGCGTAAGTACGAGCGTTGAAGCCGCGGGGGTGGATCAGGCGCTGTTTCTTCCGCCATGGTAGAGGGACCCTCCAAACGACAACCGCTGCGAAGTTCCGTTGCGAAGCGTGTCGTATCCCGCACCTTCCACCAAATGTGACGGAGACACAAGGGTGACGAAATCACTATTTCCAGTGTTGACGGAACCTACAAAATGGCTGATGGCACACACGCGCGCAAGCGTTTCAAGAACACTCGTCGTCGTTCTCACTTCATAGGGCTCCGCACTTGTCCTAACCGTAATGATTCGTAAAAATATGTTTACGATACGCATTTATCAGCGCAGCGTAGCATACGTTGCTCTTCGACAAAAGAGACACGTGGACTAAGTTGCGCATATACCATTGGGCACCATTGTCCACTACAATGCTAACAATGAGCTTTGCAAGCCCTTGTTAGATACACAAAATTACTAAATTTCCTCGCTGAACGCTTCGCATCTCAATGGTTCCAATTAGGCGTTGTATCTGTCGGACCCTTGCGCACAGTTCACGCAATTGCGCAGTGAAGTGAAATCGAATGTTTGTGTAAACTAGGTCTTGTTTTTTTATTATTTCCTATGATAAATCATAAATAATTCCTATGATAAATCAGTAAAGCCAGGCAAAGAGATATAAGAAACTTTAACACGAGAGAAATAGAGAAAGCAGTAGAAAAAGGCACCAGCATTAAATCGGTCAAAAAGAAACTGCACTTAGGACAGAACAAAATGCATGCGCTAAAAGATAAACAAGGTAACGTTATCAATAATTTCAACGAAATAGTAAAGGTAGCAGAAGATTTCTACTCGGAACTGTACAGCTCCCAGACAGACCATACAACCTTAAAAGAAATAGAATCAGAGGAAGATACTGAAATTCCAAGTATAACCACTGACGAAGTCAAAAAAGCTGCCAAAGGCGTGGCCCGCGGTAAAGCAGCCGGTGAAGATGGTATAACAGCCTACTTGATCAAAGACGGAGGAGATGTACTTGAAAAACTTGCATCGCTCTTCACGAAATGTATCATGACATGTAGTGTACCGCGCAGTTGGAAAAATGCTAATATAATCCTTATCCACAAGAAAGGTTACATAAAGGAGTTAAAGAATTACAGACCAATTAGCCTACTCCCAGTAATACACAAGCTATTTACAAAAGTAATTTCTACAAGGATAAGAGAAACCCTCGACTTTAACCAACCGAGAGAACAAGCTGGTTTTAGGCAAGGTTACTCGACAATGGACCACAGCCACGCTATCAACCTGGTAATTGAGAAGTACGCCGAATATAACAAACCTCTTTATATGGCGTTTATCGACTACGAGAAAGCATTTGACTCCATAGAAATACAAGCAGTTCTAGAAGCTCTACGACGACATGGGGTACCTGGCGTATACGTGAAAATCATAAACAACATATACAAAGATTGCACAGCCACACTGCTCCTACATGAGAAAAGCAGAGAAATCCCGATCGAGAGAGGTGTGAGACAGGGAGATACAATATCCCCGATGCTATTCACTGCATGTTTAGAGGAAATCTTTAAACGTCTAGACTGGGAAGACAAGGAAATTCGAATAGATGGAGAATATCTCAGCAATTTAAGATTTGCAGACGACATTGTACTCTTTAGCAATGATGGAGTCGAACTACAAAACATGATTGATGACCTAAACAAGGAAAGTATTAAAAGTGGGTTAAAAATGAATAGGCAAAAGACCAAAGTTATGCTCAATAGCCTAGCTAAGGAACAGGAATTTAAAATCGACAATGAACCCTTACAATGTGTAAACGAATATGTATACCTGGGACAGTTAATAACAGGAATTCCTAACCATGAAAAAGAAATTCTCCGTAGAATAAGGATGGGCTGGAGCGCATTCGGAAGGAATTACGAAATCATGACTGGAAACTTACCGCTCTCACTAAAGCGAAAAATATTCAATCACTGCATTCTCCCAGTACTAACGTACGGTGCAGAAACGTGGAGGATAACGAAAAGACTAGAGATGAAACTAAGGAGCGCGCAACGTGCAATGGAAAGAAAAATGATAGGGGTAACGCTAAGAGATAAAAAACGAGCGGAATGGATCAGAGAACAGACAGGAGTAGCCGATATTATTATATCAATTAAAAGAAAGAAGTGGACCTGGGCAGGACATGTCATGAGGAGGAAAGATAACAGATGGACAGTAAGAGCGACGGAATGGACACCAAGAGAGGGAAAACGCAACAGAGGCAGGCAAAAGGTGAGATGGAGCGATGAAATTAAAAAGTTTGCGGGCATAAAGTGGAACCAACTCGCTCAGGATAGGGTGAAGTGGAAATCGATGGGAGAGGCCTTCGTCCTGCAGTGGACCTAAACAGGCTGATGATGATGATGATGATGATGATGATGATGATAAATCACATTCCTGCACTCCAAAAAGCAAGTGGCCCACGCCCCCAAGCGTGTAGGATGCGTAGCGTGCATGAACAGCGACTTTCATTGAAGATGATGTGCCACGAAAAAAGAGGGCCACGTTTATTTTTTGATCATAGGGCTGATTTCTGAACACTGAAATTAGAAAGAAGGAAGTTCAGCACCGAAGAAAAAGCTAGTTCGACGTTGCGGAACGCAAGTGCATTTCTTCCTCTTCTTTTGGCAGCGTGCGACACTTTCCCGCGCAATATGGTATGCCGAGCAATATTTCACGACTCCATACAGGTATTTTTTGGCCCTACAGTGCCCAAATTTTGGGAGTGATGCGCTTCACTTTTTGGTTCCACAGCCACTGCATGAAGGAGATGCCACTTTACAAGATTATGATGGCGTTTGCCAGCTGCGGCCCAGCGCGCATGCAAACGTGGGCTTGTTCTTTTACAGCGTCAGCTGTTACGAGATCACAACAGCGCCGTAGTTGTACGCCGCCGCCGCGCGTGTTCGTAACCACTGACGCTCCTCGTGAAGAACAGGAAAGCTGCTTCCATCTATCGGCGCTGATTTCCTCTGCCGGGCCTTCGAGATGGGCGCGCCTCTGAGCCATTTCGGAGCCTATGTGTTTTCACGGAGCGCTGCCTCGTGAAGCAGTTTTGTCGTATCGTGCCATGCGTCACGCGACAGGCGACGTGCGCAGCCCCGACAGCAACCTGATTTTGGCTCTTCGATATACCTCTTAGCACCTCCTCGCACGGTACGGACGGCTGCTGAACAAGAGAATCGCAGAGCTAAGCGCGCGGCTGCAGCCAGGCAACATCGGGCATAACAGACCACTGTACAGAAGCCCAAACCGCAGAGTGATGGCGCAGGGGATACCTACCACCTGTACTTGCACTAGGTTTCCCAAGTGTTTACAATAGCCTCTAAGCAGGTCGCTATTCCAGCTTACGCTGTGTTCTGCCCTTCGATTCGCCGCATGCCTGGATCTTTTATTTCTTTTTTTTTTGTCGGTTGCAAACGAAGAGGCAATTTTAGCGTGCTGTCGTTCCTTAATACCAAAGAAAGCCAAATACTGTTAGTCAAGACCGTTTTGCGGGGAAACAGCTTACCAGGTTGGTGTCCCAGTCCTTCTGCTTTTGCCTAAGCGATGTAAAGCCCCTCTTAACGCAACACCGCTAAGTGTGTGCCGGGTGGCCATGCGCACGTATGTCCGCTTCTTCACCGGCATTAAATTTTCCTCGGTGCACGCAGGAGCGAAAAACACGCAGTAAAGTTGTTGTCGCATTCTAGGTCATGCTTCAGATCCCGATCTCTCGTTTTCGCCGCTTCGGTTATGTATTTACCAGTTTCTTTATAATATTCCTGCTGAAATAAACCAAGCAAAGAAAGTACCTGTGGCGACGCTGGTTCGCTACGCCGGCGTTGCTGATCTCGAATGTTGCCAACAATGTCAATCAGATCGGCACGCGTTTCCACCTTATCAATATTTTCAAACGTTCGATCCCAAAGACGCGAATTAAATCATGGTCCCTGCAGCAGCAGATCCTCCTTTTCAGCACAAATTGTAGATCGATGACGGCTTCTCGGTGTCGTGGCGTTTTTATATATTTTCATGCAGATTAATTAAGGGTCAGCTACTTTTTCTTTGCCTGTGACGTCCTATGACTAACTGCGCGTTTATATTAGTAACAACTTCCCATGCCACAATCCCTTCATGTACACCTCTCATTTCGTTAAGGAGCGCTAGGCCTCTTACGTACCATTTCTCATTCAGCCAACACCTCGATGAAAGTTACGTAAATGTTTGCAAATGAAGAACCGCAACTTATGCGAACTTTATCGTCAGCTAGCATAACCTTCTGAAGGCGATCACAATTTTCCTGAGTTTTTTGCCACAGCTTTCTTCTGACATCCCGAACAGGTTGGGAAAAGTCCTCTCTTATGGAGTAGCCCGAGTTCTTCGTTTTTGGAAATCTTTATCAAATATTAATTTTTTCGTGGTCGTCGAGTAGCTTTAAAATTACTAGTCTTAGTTTGTGTTCATTCCGATCTTCTCGAGTGCCGAGCCAGTGAATTCTCTCTATTCCTGCAGTAGCAAATCCTAGTATACTCTAAACTATCTCTTTAACAGCTCCATCGTCCAAAGACTGAGCAGCTTTATCGTGTCGCTCCTTGAGACCATAAACGATAAAGTTACATCGCATGCTTGTGTTTTCAAGATCGTCGAATTTTTTCGCCAAAGCCGTAACACCGCTTTCAAGCTCCGAAATCTTTTTCGTGAAAAAGAGGATTCGTTTTTCAAGCCCGCCAATTTCCTCCAGCTTTCTGTCGATTGCATTAAACTTTTCGTTGATTTCAATTTTTCCTTTCTTGATTTCTTTAATGTCGTGATCTACCAGCTTTAGTTCCTCTCCCACTGTAGGACCCTGAGTTCGTCCTATGTCACCGCCGAGAAGAAGTAAAGATTTCAGAGAATTTGTGACATCGTGTAACGTTTCGCACAACAGCATAATGGACTGTGGGCACGGCAGCAAGAGTAATCATACGTTGTCGCTGCGATATGACTTGACGTTGCGTTTTCTCACCTGCATGAAAAACAGTAGCGGGTTCGAGTACTGCATCTTGGCATTGCCGCCATGCCCACTGCCGAATGGTCGATGCGGGAGGACACGTTATGTCCTACCGTGAGCCACGGTGCTCATCGTAGTCCTACATTCAGTCGCCAAGGCGCTGTCTATGTTCCTGGTTAGCCTACGTTAAACATAGACCAACTTATGAGCTTTGCAGAAAGACGTTGATCTATGTATAACGCTTGGATGAAGGCGAGCAATTCGTCTTTGGCAATTCGTCGTTGATAGCTTCGCATGCCATCGATTACCACAGCGCGTGGTATTTGAAGGAATATTTACCAATAGGTGCTTCGTTTGGCAAGGACTACCACAACGCGATGATCTTTCGATATGTTGAATTCGTCCGGTCCATTAATTTCACCTTTTCCTACCTGACCTGGTTCATGGTGGTGCCGTATACTTAGTGCTGTCGTTCAGGGGGCATTTCAACAAATTTAGCAGCAACACAATGCAGAAATTCATACGACAGTGGAAATTTCGAGCAAATTCTCTGTTACGCTCTGCTGGCTCCTCAGTTAACCTGGTCGTTACACGTGAATGTCGGCGCCGCTTACGTTAGCTGGCATTTTCAATTACGGAAAAAAATGCTCCCGAGTACTGTAGTGCAGAGTTTGTGGAGGCCACCCTGTTCTCCTCAAACTCTGCAAGTGCTACTGTTGCATAAAAGACAGCTCAACCACGCGTGCACTTTTTTCGAATCGTGTGCCGCGTTTACAAGGCCGCCATGATGAACTCGTGACGAGAATGCCAGAGTGCGGCGCGCTGTCAAATGCTTCATGAAGTGCTGGTGAAAGAACTGGATGTTTAACACCGAAGCTGTTCAACACTGCGCAAAAACGGTTGTCCCTCTTCCGCGATAAAATTCGCCGCGCCACTGCCTAGGAAAAGCTGACGCCACAGATACTCACCACGTGGCCTCGCCTCTCCTCGCTACCGCGACAAGCTGGTTTGACGTCATGCAAAGCCACAAGTGCGCCGAAGTATTGCAAGGGAGTAACCGCCTCGAAGCCGCGCTTACGAACGGCGCCGACCTATCGGAACAGCTAGTGTGACGTGGGCAAAACTGCGCAATGCTCCGTGCCACACCCCAGGCAGCACGCCAACACAGGACTTATGTAGGCGTGAAGTCGGCCAAAGTCGGCAGCGATATCGGGCCTAAGTCGGCAAATCGCGCTCGCGCTACTTTCACCCACATGTGCCCGATGACGGCCAGCCAGAATGGCGCCACTGTGGCGAAGCCACCATGGGTCGAACTTGGCCAGCCAGAGTGGGCGAAATTTGGCCAGCCAGAGTGGCCGAAATTTGGCCAGCCAGCGTGGGCGAAATTTGGCCAGCCAGAATGGGTCAAATTTGGCCAGCCAGAATGGGTCGGATTTGGCTAGGTAGCATTGGCCGATGTTGCGGGCATTCAGGCTTTTTTGGCGTGTTGTCGGTCCCGCCGACATCGGGAAACCCCTTGCGCGACCGTTCACAGCCACTATGGTGTTTGTAGTTTACCCCACGTGTGTCGCGCCGTTTGGATTGCGATAATTTTATTTTTTGTTTTCACATTTTCGAAGGACCAACAGATAGTTTGTGTAAATGTGCCTCTCATGCATACGCGAAAGCTTTATTAACACAGTAATAAGTGGGGCTAAGTGGATCCTCTGTAGTTTCTATTAATGCGTTCTCACCAAAACAAATAACACAACAAGAGAGGTTTATAGGGTAAAGCACTATTTCATTTATTTTGTGAACTCTGCATTGATAATATGCTATTCTCGTGTTGCACCGTCGTAGTGGAAAAGCTTCGGCAAGGGTGGAACCTGCGGGAAAAGGCGTGAAAATTAGCACAGCTGTGGAGCACATCAGCACTATACTATAATTCCATGCAACTTATGTGCGACTCATGAACAAACGCGGAAATACAAGAAATGTCAAAAAAATTCATAATCGGGCACTACTTTAGAAAATAACAAAACAAAGTCGTCCTTTTAAATATAATGAATCTATGTTCAATATCCAACCCCGAGATCTTGGTGTCGTGTCGCTTTAGATACCCAAGGGAGAAAAAACGTGAGTAAAGGATCTGTTGCAAAGCAACTTTAAAAGCGGCACATTACTTGAAATAGGTGCATCTTGCATTATAATAAATTTAATATTTTTGGCATACATCGTAAAGGAAAACATGTGGACGTGAGCTAACACGACACACCCCAGGGATGGGGTCGTTAGGAAAAAAATGTTCTTAAATGATAGGTGTAAGGTGCATTATAAGCAGATATTAGAGAAGGAACCTCTTTTCAAGGCTACTTTAAAAATGCCATCGCGTGCCGAACTGCCGCACATGTCCTGCACCAAGGAGCGCGTGTTCGGTATCACATTACCTTTAAAAATACGGGCAAGAAAAGAAAATGTTACGAGACGAGAACTGCAAGTCACCACACAAAGGGTGTTTGATACAAGCACAGGATTAACTACATGTAGTAAAACTGCTTTGGGACAATGTACGTAGGCTCTTTATTCGAAAATAAAGAGCCTACGCACCTCACGACACAAATAATATATAAAGTGGAACCGGTGCTTCCACATGACAACAATATGTGCCACATCCCATTTTGAAAACTGGCCAGCAACTTACCGAATTTTGGCATCCGCTCTGCACTCTTCAGCTGTGAGTCCGCAATACAAATTCGGCGACGACACTGTAGTCTCACCAAAAGCCACAGGCTTGTGTTCGTATACAACCGATGTCACAGTTGGGATGGGCATTGTCTTAGGAGGTACACTCGCCAAGGAATCGCGCAATCAACTTGAATGATCGATAAATGCGGTACATGGTAAACGATAAACGCGTGGACAGACTGCGTGCAGCCGCTGAAACCTTGCACGTTGGTAGCGATGCAGCCGCGACGAGAGAGCGCGGAGAGAGTTCCTCGTGGTTTTCCCCTCGGAAGGCAGCGAACGCCAGCAAAAGCAGGTTCAGAACCACATTCTTTGCAAACTGCAGATGAGCACAATGGATGTTCACGGAGGGGGCCGTGACAAGGGTGGCCAGTTCGGGAGGGGACGCGCGCCCCCCTCCCCACACACTTTTTTTTTATGTTTAGTTGCTCCTGGCTTAGCACGTGCTAGGTTGCTTCTCGGCAGAGCACGCTCGTTTTTCTTGCTTTCTTTTTTTTTTTGTAGCTGTCTCAAAACGTGGAAGACAGCATGTCTGTGGGGCAAACATTTTTGCACAATGGCGGGGACACCCGCCGGGACTGCATTTGTTAAGTGCAGCTCAGTGCAGCCTGTGGCGTATGCTGGCACGCATGTGTTCTCTTGCCAGCTACTTGTAACACAGGATTTCGCAGAGACTGAACCACCCACTATAGCTAAAAACGAGAGCGAAATGCTGCACTGCACGCAACAAACGTAGCGAGGACGCACGGCGCCGCCATTCTGTTTGAATTCCTGCCATTTTCTTCAGCGCACGAAAGACATGCACGTTCTGCCTTTCCGCACGACAAGAAATACTGCGATGACTCTGTCTCTACGCGCCCTTCTTTTGCCCTTATTGGTTATAAATAAATGAGTTGTTAAATATCAGAATACGCACATGTGCGCTTATATCAACGCCATAGTCTCATACGAACGCCAGTGATAAATCCGACACACTGCACAGAGCATGCACTCAAGCTCGATATATTCTGCTCATTTAACCAGTACAACGTAACCGATGGCCGATGTGTAAACGAATTCGATATGTATGGAAAGAACGCAAAAACGGACGTTACACAAAAAAGCAAAAAAAGCATGAATTATACGCAATGGCGTGGACATATTAAGGAATTATTAGCCCATTGTATCTGCGTGGTAGTAGAGAGCATGGAGGTGCATTGTCTACCCGACCAGTAGACAATTATTTTCTTTTGCTGAGCTTATGCGAGCTGCGATACATGCGTTGCGCTGCACAGGAGCTGTTTTTGAAAGGATTGCACTAGTTTCGCGAACGCACTGATGAAATGTAGTGGAGGGCCACGTGGTCAACAACAGCTTGACTTAGGACGGCTGGTTTATGCTGTAACCCTGCTCAAACGTATGAAGAAACCAGGGAACAGAAGAGAGCTTTGATTTTCAACTGATTTTTTTTTCAGTGCATGCTTGCTGTTTTTATATAACATAAGATACGCAGATCGCCTGCACAAGAACACTCTGTGATCAGATACACTCTAGTAGAACTCACCAGAAAAGCTCTCTCTATATCAATTATAGGTGTGTGCATTTGTTTGCCACGTTTGAGATGAAAAATGCTTGCCATATCACTGCTTGGTATTTTTAGTTTTTGCTTTTTTCGCAAATGTCGTGGTCTTGACAAGAGCACTTCATTTGAATTTGCAATACAAATGGATCTATGTATTTCATGGTCCTCTCATTATAGAGCTAGCACTAGATCAGTATTGTCTCCTCGCTGTCGCAATGTTAGCTCTGTATACCGTTCTTTTGCATAAGTTGCTAAATGTCAGTAGTATAACGCCGGTGGCGAGTTTATCTCCGCTTCAGCGCACCATAAAGTCGGCGCTAGACCTTTTTTTGTCCACGCGCTGTTACCTCCATATGCCTTTTCCTTCCATAGGTTGCTAAATGTCAGTAGTATAGCGCCGCTTGCAACTGTTTATCTTTGTTTGAACATATGAGTGCTGGTTATGCCCATCGATGTATGCACGAACTAGTTCAATTTCTATGAATTTAAATTTTCTGACATGCGCGCTGTCAGATAATTTTCCACCATGCTTGTCGATCCTTCTGGCTAATGTTAACTGTTGCGCCAGCCTGTTTCGCTAAGTTCCCGCAAAACAGCCTATAGATGTATATATGAATAGTTTATATGCATGTTTTTTGTGTGCCCTGCTTATTAAAAACAATGCGCGCGAACATAATGTCATATATGCTGCTCAAAACGCACGTGCGCTATGTTCCGGCACTGAAACGCGTATACATGAATATATGAAGCTCAACATCTTATTCTTACGTCGAATCTCTCAAGTGAATTTCGGTCATCCTTGTGTCGATCGGATCTCTATTGTTATATACAGCAGGCTTCCAAAGAGGCCCGGCCGATATCAACCATGAAAGGCTGCGGCGTAGTCGACGTTGCCTCCAGGACAACAGAAATGACTCAATGTCTCCTGTGAAATAATCTTCCTGGGCAAATATCGCGCCAAATTCGCCATTCCTCAGGTGATTCTGATGAGCGGCAAAATCGGCGCCACATTTGCCGGAGAAAGTTATCGGCTAGCCGACGGGGGCTTTAAGGTGGCATACTTGGCACAGTGTTGCCGATAAATGGCGTCGGCCAGCCCATATTGTCTGTAGAAAGGCAAAATCGGCGCCATAGTTGCCGTTGAAAGCCATCGCCTCAGCCGATGTCGGCAGTAACGCGGCATAAGCGGCCCCATGTTGCCGATTACAGTAGACGGCCTGCCGATATCGGCGGGGCAGCGGCTATAGTAGCCCGACGTTGCCAGTCATTGACAGCGGCGTGGCCGATACTGGCTCGCTGTCGGCAACATTAGGCCGTGGATGGGCCGAACTTTGCCGCCATAAAACCAATATCGGCCCTACGTTGCGTGCTGCCTGGGACCTGTTGTGTAGGGCCCACGTTGGTTTACCTAAATGCCTGCGGCGTTCTCTCTCTCTCTCTCTCTCTCTCTCTCTCTCTCTCTCTCTCTCTCTGTGTGTGTGTGTGTGTGTGTGTGTGTGTGTGTGTGTGTGTGTGTGTGTGCAGAGATAAACATGCAGATCCCCAAACACAGCGCCCACGAAAGTCGAGGTTGTCTTCTACACGCACAATATGGTCGCGTGGTCGTTACGCTGAAGCAGCAAGCAGAACTTCACACATTGTCAGTCCGGCTGTTTACTAGAAGGTAAAGCCAACCACACAGCAAGGCGATAGCGTCGTCAAGAGTCGTCAGTTGACGATAAAAACTGAGAAATGGAGAAATGCGTCGCCTTTTATACACACATGATAAGGCGCCTTCGCGTTATCTCTGCGATTCTAGAAGGCACTCAAATGCGCGCGTCACGCATGCAAAGTTTCAAGAACGGTCGACACGGTTCCCGAAGCGACAAACAAGATAAACACGGCCTGCTCTCTGATTAACATGAAGTGATAACGGCGCACACCGCAAACAAACCGAAAGAATCACGCGCGTCAATATCAATTCAAAATCGGTAGCAGAAATGTGCGCAAGCGCCTCCTTTTTGTTTTTCTAATTGATTGATTTATGGGGTTTAACGTCCCAAAACGAGATCTGATTATGAGAGACGGCGTAGTGGAGGTCTGCGGAAATTTCGACCACATGGGGTTCTTTAACGTGCACTGACATCACACAGCACACGGGCCTCAACATTTCGCCTCCATCGAAATGGAGCCGCCGCGGCCGGGATTCGATCCCGCGACCTTCGGATCTGCTGCCTGAGTACCATAACCACTAGACAACCGTGGCTGGGCCCTTTTTGTTTTCTTCTTACTTCGTCGTGCTTAACTAACGAGCTCTTAAAACTATTATAACAGCACTTTATTATAACATTATAACATTATTATAACTATTATAACAGCACTGTTATAACAGTATTACATGCTTGTTCAGGCATGTAATACGCAGCAGGTGATTGATCAGGGGATCAATGTTGAGGGGATGATTGTTCAGGCAATAAATTGGACGAGTCGTATTCGATCGAGAGACCCTCATGTGCTTACATTCTTTAAGTCGATAAGCAGATCGTCATGAACGATGTAGAACAGGTAATGTCACTGTAGCCGACATTTCGACAAGTGGACTTGTCTGCGTCAGGACGGTGCCTTAACGAACACGGGAAGCCACATGCGTTCACCAGCTTTTCGTCAAATCCACTCGTCGAAACGTTGCCTTCAGCGAAATTTCCTGTTCTGCATCATTCTAATGATCTGTTCATCAATTCAAGCCCCCATCTTCCCGTGAGCTTCGCTTTTAGTTTGGATTAAGTTCTTTAAATGTTCATAGGAACTCTCATTGGCAAAACGTTGTCAATAAAGGTGCTGGGGTTTCAGTATGTTCACTACTGTTCATATTTAAAGTAGATACTGACGCATACATTAACCAAAACGCTGCTCATCTCATATTTCAAGGTGCTACGTAACTACCACTGAATCTTTTACAGTGCATTACAACGTAGGCTGTTATGGGCCAAGTACAGTCACCCGAATTGGTGGCGATGCTGGCCGACCATGTACGTGCCCACTATTAGCTTTAATGTAAAAAAGGGCTTTACTCCTCTGTGTATTTCAACCCAGCTCAGTAGGATTAGTGCCACTAGAACCCTGACGGACTCTCACCACTTCCTAGGCTATCCTGCATTTTAAGCCGCCATTCTGATTCGGCAGGAGAGGCAGTGGCACCCACCCCTCGCTCTCACCACAAGTCTGAGCACTTTGTGTTTCCCAGACACGATTCTGATTCGTCGCAGTGGTCTCTCCGTCCATTATACCTTTGGAGCTGCCTGCTCAGTGCATTATATGCATGAACAATGGCGATGAGTGCATTATATGCATGAACCACGGCGATTCCTAGAAGGAAAAGCAGCGAAGAGAAAAAGGAAGAAGAGGGTTGTTACTACGCGAATGGCGATGATGACGACGAAAACAAGGAAGCGGATGACAATGACATCGACGAAAGTGAGAAAGCGGATGACGACTGAAGTGAAGAATAGGAAGCACAAAAGGCACACAATGGAAGACAAAGAACAGGAGAAAGGCAGGAATAAGGTAAGGCTGAAAGAAAAGTATGTGAAAGCAGGGAAGAAAGTACAACTTACGCTGTCAATGTCCTGCGTCGTCTCTGCACGCCTGGGGGCTTCTCTCTTTTTTGTCACGAGAACTTCCTCTATCTGGCCATGGTTGAATCTGAAATCGTTCAGAAATAATTATTCATCATCATCATCATCATAAGCCCATCTTATGACCACTGCAGGACGAAGGCCTCTCCCAACTCTCGCCGTCCTTACCTGTCCTGCGCGAGCTGATTTCATTTGACGCCCGCGAACTTAATTTCGTCCCCCCATCTTACTCTCTGCCGCCTCGGCTGCGCTTACCCTCTCTTGGTATCTATTCCGTCGTTCTAACTGTCCATCGGTTTTCTAGCCTTCTCATCAAATGGTCTGCCCACGTCCACTTTTTCTTCTTAGTATCGTTCATTATGTCGGCGACACGCGTTTGTTCTCTTACCGACTCGGCTGTCTTCCTATCTCTTAGTGCAACGCCTATCATTTTTCGTTCCATTGCCCGCTGCGCGGTTCTTAACTTCCTTTCTAGCTTCTTTGTAATTCTCGAGGTTTCTTACCCGTAAGTCAGTACTGACAAGATGCAGTAGTTATATAGTTGTCGCTTGAGTGATAGTGGCAGGTTTCTCTTCATGCGTTGGGAGTCTCCCACATGCGCGCCATCCCATGTTTATTCTACAGGGGATTTCATTTATGTGAGTGGCTTCTCCTGTAAGTAGCTGTCCTAGGTACAGATATTCTTCCACGACTCCTAATGTATGGTTTTCGATCGTGAATAGACGTTTTTTCGCCGTGCCACTTAGCATTATTTTTGTTTTCGGCATGTTCTTCCTTAATCCTACCTTAGCGCTGTCTCGGCTGAATTCTTCAAACATCTTTTGGAGTTCGTCGCCATCATTGCTAGGTAAATTTAAATAAATTAATTGGTCATCTCTAATAATTCCTTGGGGTCTAGAAAGAGATATCGCGAACAGCTGTCAATAGCGTTCTTTACTGAAGTCACTGCAATTGTAATCAATTACACTTCATACGGATACTGCTTTCTGCCTATAGTCCTACACACACGTGTGATATTTTTACAAACCTCCCTGAAAGCTGGAGAAGGGGCATGAAGGAACTGAGAGTCTCCGCTAGACACCGGCTTCTGACGCTGTCCGTTTGACTCTCGGAGTCTTGTTCACGATGCCTCTAGAGAAGTATTAGTCCCACATGTATACTCAACTGGACGGTGTTGCTTGGCAAGTGGTACCATTTAGTGGCTGCTGCCGCGGGCGTCATGAGCTCCGGATCATGCAAGAATGTGCCGCCTGCCTGTCCCACACGACGTCGGCCTGTTCCCCTTGTTTCCTATGTAATATTTTATGACTTGGCTTACATATTGTGAGGGGACGCCCTCTGCTAGCTGTTTCATTGCTCCATGCAGAGAGGCATAAGTTGGACCAGCCAGGTCGCATGTGTGCAACGCTTCCTCACTGTGTGCGCCGTAAGGAAGAGACATTGCACCTAAGAGGGGAAGGAAATAGCTCATTACGCGAAAACCGAATACCCGCAACATTGAGTGCCGTCAGCGAGTGATCTCATCAGGGTTCTTCTAAGATGGGCCTTCTTGTCAAAAAAGGCATTCTTTCAATTCATATGCAGCTGCTTTCCCTAAACGAGTGACCTCATGTAGAAAAGTAAATGAAACACGCTGATATTGGGTTATTGCTGGCACGCAAACTTTGTCCTAATGTCCACGCTAACAGGCATGCACGGTTTGACTACGAAAGATAATGGCTTTCGGCGTTTAGTCTCTTCAGGGATAGCTGCGGACACCTACGCACCTTTCTGTATAATTACTTCTGAGCAGGCTACATTCTTTTTGTGTTGCTCTGCCCATCCCAAAAGCAGCCTGCTGTGTGTGTGTGTTTTATTCTGTACTCAAATATCGCAATTAAAACGCCAAATATATCCATACAGCTATGTTTAAAGACATATAGCTGAGGGATATTCCCGACCTGATCGCGTCTTTTACGAAAATAACCATCTGCACTGAGTGAGTTTCGGCCCACGGCATCTCCCTAAAATCTTGGCGACAGCTAACTATACTATTGTAACAGACCCCGTGCTACATGCGGGACACTGTTAATGAACAATTTCCTCCTATTTGTCAAAGGTGTTTTGGATATTACAACGCGATCCCGCATCAATGCTGCTCTTACAATCTGTGATAAAGTCCAAAATGCACGAGTAAAATTCTAACGACCCATAGCGAGATTCCTCATTAATGCGTTTCGCAGTGCCTACAATCCATATAGTATTACTGGACTTGACTATCACCTTTTTAGGCTCTGAAGCTAATGTCATGAGTTTTTAATCAACTCGAAACTACTCTAGCGGTATGTGGCGGGTGTGTCATTTTAAGCAGCTGTTGCCCACTATTTACAATGCTGCGAGCGCGATCTATATGTACATACATGTTCTCTTGTATTGGGAATGCACACCGATTAAATTGACCTACCTCTATCCTCGGCGCGGTTTTAATTATTATTGTTCGTCTTAATATTTCACGACACATTTACAAATGTACGGAAGTATTTGCAAATGTTTTAGTGCCGAAAAACTCACACTAAAAACAACACAAATACATGCAGCCACCATAGCGTGGGAAACCACCAAAGTCGTGTGGGCCTCGTGAAGCAGTTTCTATAAGCAGAAAGTGATCCTCGATAACTCGGCAAAAGTACCAAAAAGATATTTTATGGAAATACGGCTTCCTTATATCAGCAAACCCCGGACTTCATGCATTTTTATTAAGCTATGCACATATTACCGAGTTCATTTGCTGTCGAAAGGCTTAGTTTGTGAAGCCTTATACTGCATTTGTAAACACAAACAAGTTTGTTTTCTCGGCTGTGGAGCGAAATGACAGAAGAACATAGATGAGAACTTTCTGAGGTTCGCCAGAAAAAGCTAGCGGTTGTTTGGAAAGCGGCCACGAGCACATCATCAGTCGCTCCAGGTCTCTGTAATGATATATTGCTGGCACAAGTTCCATCCACGCTTGCCATTGAGGGGGGAAGCATCATTAAATTCATCATCTTAGTTGTTTACGTTGTTGTGGTTTCCTCGGTAAGCAGCTTTTCTTTTTTGTGAGATGGTTTCCTTTGGTACAAGGATTTCCGGTAAAGGTAAACGCAGGTGATTTGAAATCAATCCAGCTTTCTCAGGTAAATAAACAAAAATCATCAAAAGAATTGAAAAGCCACGGGAGCCGAGATGTTGGTAATTCTCATGCAGTCCTATTCCAAGCTGGAGATGTTTCATGTCTTCTTGCACTTGTTGCGCATAGGCTGTTTGAGTGATTTACAGGGGAAGGAATTTTGCACTGAAAGAAGGGTTGCGCGCTAACATGAAATGGAAACAGGAAAAACGACACAGATGATCGCAAACTTCCAAATAACATTATTTTCCGTCGCTGTCAATATATATGCACACGTTCACTGACGCGGCAAATAAGGTAAGCACATTGTTACGCTTCTGCAGATGACAACAGGCGACACTAGTACTTCATTTCACTGTTCAATAAAGCAATTGACATCTGGCTTGCACAGGCATCCCCTCTCAAAGCAATATAAAATTCTTCCGTAAGTTCACGGGTCGTGTTATCATGGCTTTTACCCAACACTTTGATATCTCGGAAAATCGTAGTGCCGGACGTGCGCTTGCTAATATAACCCACAACACGTGTTTTGCGCTCGTCCTTGTCTTTTTCATGTGTCGTTGTCCAGTAGCGCAAAACCCATCTTCATTTGCAACTATGTACTCACTCACCCACCAGAAAGTCTTATTGGATCTTGCACACCTCAGAAAGTTGTCATTGTTCGGTCAAGTCATTTTGGTATGAGCATCAAGTGAATCATTCCAAATTTTGCTCACCACTGGAACAACATCGCCCATCCCACTTTATGGAGCCCTATGATGAGAGGCGAAATGTGAAATGGGGACGCATCCGAGGCAAGTGGTTTTATTTATCGCCTTTAGTATGTTTCACTGTCCACCTAGAGAAATGCTAGAAAAATTTTTTTTTTCTGTGCTAATGAAGCTAACTGAAACTGACAGCGCGCTGATCTGAAAGTGCACGTTCTTGCTGGCTGCTTCACCACTTTTCGCACTTACCGCTCACCCTTCAGTTCCAATCGAACTACCGCTTTATTCAACGATCATTCAAATGTGCGCTCGCTAATGTGTCTCTGAAGTAACTAAAGCAGGCGGTACCCTCTAGTTTGCACAAAATGCTTTAGTAATGGCTTTGTAATGGAACGTTCAGCTGGGAAACAATGCTTCGCGTCATACACGCTATTCTCATAAAGGGTAATGTTCAATCACATCTTCCTAAACTTCGATGCATTACTTCAGTATTCAGCCATTCCCGATGGTTTGATTATAGTCGAAGCTAGAATATTCATCGTCACTAGGAAGAGCTGGGCTTTGGATGTGTCATGAATAACCAAGCACGCGACGAAAGCATAAACATTATGGCTACAAGTTTACATGCCTTTACACGTTCTGAAATCTTTTCTGCAAGTCGTATCGATGAATACAGGTCCCTTGCGAAGAGGTTATTAAAACTTGTTTCAAGATTGCAAGAGATTCCGGAATATTTACGCGCTAATACGCAGAAATAAGCCTCAAAGAAAGCAGGTCGTGTATGGTGTGCACTGTGTAATTTCTAGGTACGCAAAATATAGAGTAGAAAGCACTATCCTCACAGAAACATAGTTCGGCACATAAATCACTCTGACTTAAACAAACAAGCAAGAGTAAAGACGCACGGTAACAAGCAGCGCCAGACACGGGACGATCAGGAAACGACAGAACTTGCACTTAACTAACAACTACTGCGGTGTTGCAGGAGAATTCGGTATTTATATAAACGAGTGCTTCGCACAGAATACCAAGAAAACACAGCATCTGCGCATATGTGAAAAATAAGTGCTTTCGTCGCGTGCGTCGGCAAAACAGGCTGTTACGTTTGTAACCAGTAACCAATTTCTCAGCTATGAAGTGGAATGTTGGTCGTTCTCTCACCGTCCTGTGTTTAGCGTTGTTTGTTCCCGTCGCAATAATGTACTAACCAGTTCAGATAGGCGCACTCCTGAAGACTAAAACAAAATGATTTCCTGTCAATAAATGCGTCTAAATGAAGCGACATATTTATGAGCGTTCTGAAGAAAGTGACCCAGAACGCATGATTTACTTTTTGCGCTTATGAAACCCCGTTTATGGCATGAGGATCAAGTATCAATTACACCTATATGTTTTAAATTTAACCACATTTCGGTGAAAACTGCAGTGGTCAGTGCATCAAAAACAAACAGCGGGAGCGTTGCCAGTGCTACGGTACATAAAAGCCGACGTTATGCAGGTGCTTTAGAAAGTATAGTGTCATGAAGCTGCATTATAGACGATCAAGGATCCTATTTATTAGGCAGTGATCGCAGTATTTGGATGTGAAGTTATCTGGCTGACTTGACTATGTTCTCAAAGGCGGCACAATGTTCCTTCTAAAATAAGTAAAGTGTTATCCTTGACGTTTTCGACGGAGCTAGAATTGCCTGTATGGCTGCCGCCCGAAATATAGAGCGACATTGTCGACGTGAAAGGCATCCTGCACAGCACAGTTCTGAAACCACTCTGCGGGCTATATACAATTCTTAGAGTGCGAAGGTCCGGTATTAAAACACATGTTCCTAGAACACGCAAGGAGGAGCGTGGCGTTTTGTCGAAGCACCACATCAATAACACTCACCTCATAAACTCTGGACACATGGGGCGAGACGGACATTACGCGAGAACGTAAACAGGACCTGCAACACTTTCTGAACGAAGTCAGCAAACTTTGCCGATTAGTCTTTGAGGCTCCTGCGAAGATGCCATCCAAATACCATTACACTGTAAGCGCAATGAAATTCGCACTACAGTTTCAAACGCAGCTTTCAACAGATTGCACAAGTGGGGGGCACCTACTTCTTTGCATGAGGTAGAAATAGGGTTTGCTGATTTCGTCATTCTAGAAACACCATCTCCTACGTTTTAGTTGTTCCTTTCCGGATTTGAACAAAAGAGAAAGTGGACGTGTCCGTCTTAGAAACCACACGAAAGAAATTGAGGGATGTGATCTGTGCTCTTATATAGTGATGTTTTCTGAAAGAGAATCTGACGCTTTACAAGTGTGTTTGGCACCAAATTGCGAATACCTTGTGGTGTGCAGTGCATTAACATTAGAACTGCATATTTAGAGCAGCGTGCACGATTTACCGGTATCACTTGCTGACGGCGTTCAAAAAGCCTGCAGCGCCGTTTTAGCCGCACTCTTCGGGCTGTCAACCTACAACTGCTACACCATGTGAAGTTCGCTAGCGCCACAATAGATAGGGCGGGAATCCTGCAGATACCACGCACAGTGGGAATCGGTGTCATGCGAAGCAGTCAATGATGAAATTGTCTATGACTACTTGCTTGGCGTTCAGCCAAGTATTCCGAGTAGGATCTAGGTATTTGTGCAAAGCAAACATACCCACTAATGAGTATTCAACAAATGGATTAAACAGGAACGTCGACAGCAACGTGGCAACTGAATGGTACCTAATGGTAGGACGTAACGTTAGAACTCACGTTAGTCCAGACCACGGACATCTGCTTTTTCGAAAATAAATGTTCTATACGGTGCGTTGACTTGCTTTCATAAGCTTTGTTCGCCATTCGTATCGTATCGAGCAAAGCAGCAATAAAGGACGCAGGATGGTAGCAGAACGTATGTATTCATATCATAGCGCTTATCACAGATTACAAGCAGAACCCACGTTACACAAGGATCATTGCAACTGCTGGTGCACTAGCTTTATTTACTAGGTATACTGAGCGGGAGAAGCAGCCGAAGCCTAATGGTAGCGTGCTTGCTTGGCTCCTCGAGGGCCCGTGCTCGATATCACCCTAAAGCTTCGTAGGTGGCATGTGTGTGCACTTGTTATGTCTACATTTCAATCGCAACCTGCGACAAACGGTGTTCCCTTCAAAGCTCCCTGAGTCAGCCGTTCTGGGTCAAGCTTGAACAGAGGAAAGTGGGACGACCCTCGGGGCAGTGTACGGGGCTGAGGCGCAGAAAACTTCGGGTACCTCTCAAAGTGTGCGGGCTCGAACCCCCATTCGCGCGTTTTCATATGTCCACCGCAGACCGGGCATTTCTTACGTCTGTTTTAGTTGGTCCTTGGTTGACATAGGTCCTACAGGATCGAAACACCGCCGGCGTATACTGTGGACCACACACGACTGCAGTGTCATTAATCCTGACGTAGATGACAAGTATATGGCTTTACTGAAATAAAGATGAGTCATTCATGTTTCTCATGCATTGATACCCTACCACCCAAATATCGGGGTGTATAGATAGATAGATAGATAGATAGATAGATAGATAGATAGATAGATAGATAGATAGATAGATAGATAGATAGATAGATAGATAGATAGATAGATACGCTCAAAGTGGCTCAAGTTCACAAAGAAACGCTTCGCATTTAAAAACTAAGATACCTTGCAGAAGTGGATAAGGCCCCGTGTGCTTCAGGCTCTCCAGTACATTCATCAATGGCGTAGAACATGAATGAGAAATTGAGATGTAGAGGAAATAGTGTTCATGGGGCGCAAGGGTGTTCAGGAAGCATTCGTGAGGAACACCGCTAGTGACGTTACAGAAAGGAGAGGATTGCGTTAATGCCTCCATAACAACGTCATCACTCACATAGCTAGATAAGAGACTATAGGTGGGACAAGTGACGTCTTAGTGATTTCTCTGACAGCGAACAGCAGGGAAACCGTATAATATTACGTTTTCGAATGTGCGTGGGCTGCTTTGGTATCAATATTATGCATTTCAAATTAGCAACATAAATCTTGCTTTTGTTGAGAGCGTGAGTGCTGACGGACACAAGGATGCGCATACATAAAATACGCGTGCGCGCGCGTAGGGTTATTCCGAGCATTGGCGACCAGCTTTCAAGAAAAAACGGGGAAGTTTACTTTCTCACTCGCCGAAGCTTTCCTAGGACGGCACTAATGAAGCGCCATCGCATTATAAGAAATTTCAGTCTATATATAACTGCGAAACCGCAAGAGATTTTTCATTGTGCTTACTTGTAGCAACAGGGGAAATATGTCCACCGCCTAGCGCTAGCTTCGCCTTTCTCAGAAAACGCCGTGACATTTCGCTTCAGTGTCATCTGGGAGCGTATGTTGCGACACGAAAACAATCAATCCGCGATAGAGGACGAAGGTACCGTGAAGACGGATAGAGCTGAGTCCTAGCTGCGTAAAACCCTTAAGAAGAGATCGAATTTCTTCCGCCGGTGATTCTTATTTCCTATGGAGCCGCTCGTTCATGCTGGCTGCTTTCGCTTCGTGCTCTCTCTTCGAGTGGTTGCGTTAAGGGTGAGGGTACATCCACTCAGCTTTAAAGAAAGGCCGCTTGTGACTCCACATTTCGCAATTTCTTTAAAAAATGACAACAGGAACGCTTCTGTATTGCGGCTTCGAATACTTCTCGTGCATCAAACGCGGTATAGCCTCTGACGGAATCCTAAAACTTAGGAACTTCCTTTTAAGAGTATCACTTCCGCGACATAATTTATTAGACTACCCCCATTTTCCTAGCAGTACGCCTGCGCGGTTCATGTGCTTCACTATAATCCGCTTATATGCGGCCCAGCGCATGCAAACACTGCTCTTTTCTACCAGCCGAAATTAAAGGCGCACTTTCCTTATTGCATGTCCGGAGGAAGGTCGGCTGCGTTTGCGGAAATCCGCTTGTGTTTTGCTCCGCGGCACATGTTGTTCGCTTATTAAAATTGAAATTGCTTTGCACATTTCCATGCTCCCTCTTTCTTGCTCCGCTTCGTTCAGGTGTGCTTTTCCCGATTGCTTGCCACAGGAAAGAATTTTCTGGTACGATTTCGCCACTTTCTAACAGCACAAAGTAGTGCTGCTTTTTCTCTAAAGTAGGCGTTAGCAATTGCTGGCTAAGCGATACATTGTTCCTGTTGAGATAATGAAAAACAAAATGAAAGTGACAGTTTCGATGGAGTGCCGAGAGCACTGAAGTTTATGGCATAGTTGAACGTTGCGCGGAAGCTCGTCAGATTTCCGATAAGGTTGTAGTGGACGCGCTGGCGTAACAAAGCATACAAGTGAGAAGCCCTGCTGTAGCATAGCCAACGCCGTGACAGTTCTCAATGTGACAGTTCTCAATGATCAGTACAGCCATCACTTTTACTGGTGGCTGTGCTGATGTTCAAGGTTGCACGTGTTATAATCAGCGACCGTGGTCGGCGGTTCCCTGCTGACGCCGTTGAAGAGCTCCTTCGCCTGTGCACTTCAGAGTTTCGTCACTCCAAGCCGTATCATCTGCAGACCAATGGTCTCGTTGAAAGGACAAACCGAACTCTCACCGACATGCTTGCCATGAACGTTTCCTCAAATCATAAGAACTGGGACGAAGTGCTGCCCTTCATAACATGCGCATACAATACGGAGAAACACGAATCCACGGACTACAGCCCATTCTACCTCCTGTATGCAAGGCTACCACGCAGCCCCCTGGATACTTTCTTGCCATTTGTCTTGCACAACGACGATTCTGTGCCTAAAACTGTGTATCTCGCGGAAGCAGCTCGTCGAATAGCCCGTCGCGTACTTTGGCCTCGCAACGCCGTTCAAAAGAGCGATAGGACGAGTGTCACAAGAATGTTTCTTTCGCCAAAGGTGATTTGGTGCTACTCTGGATGCCCCAACGCAAGGGTGGAATGTGCCAAAAGTTCCTTTCGCAGTATTCAGGACCATTCTTTGTTCTGGATCGTTTGAGTGAACTTACTTTTTTAGTAGCTCGTCTTTTGTGCAATGATAGGCGATCAAGAAAAACGCAGGTGACACACGTTGCTCGCCTGAAACGTTTCTACCCCCTTGATTCTTCCTGACTCGCCCTATGGGCTTGGTCTCCTTGCGGGAGAATGTAACGCGCATAGAATAAGTGATTTGGAAGAAGGGTGGAAGAGGAGGACGAAGAGCTTGGAGACCGAACTGCAATATCACGAACATCCAAAACCATACCTTCGCAGCCCTTCATATATATATATATATATATATATATATATATATATATATATATATATATATATATATATATATATATATATATATATATATATATATGCGTGTGTTTGTGTGTGTGTCTGTATTCTTTATGTAACACCCCCGAAGAGGGGTCTTTAAGTTCCTCTAATCATTGGAATGACCTTCTCAGGCTTAAGTTTTGAAAGTTGCGCCGGAAGTTGGAGTCACCAGGCTCATTTTTAACACGCAAGTGTTTGATGCCGGGGCCAACCACCACTTTACTGCGTCACTGTACGTCACTACCGTAACAAATATGATCCGGTAATGTTTACATAAACAATGACAAAGAGAAAACAAGCAGAAAAAGTTTCACTAGCGTGCCAGGGTCGAACCCACGATCGCTCGAACCGCGACGAAAGGTGCCCGCCGCGCTACCGACTGAGCTGATGATGATGATGGTGACTGTGGTTCGGTTAAGGAAAGTACGCTACTTTCTACAGCCCATGTCGGGAGCACGGCTAAGCATCCGGCTAAGCATCCGCACACATACAGCCGCATTCACACACTATCGCAAGCCCACACATACATATACACGCACAGACACGCGCGCACATACACGCACGATTACGAAGCAAGAATTACAAGCATTTAACTTATAAATTACATCATCTGAAAACTAGCGCACGCATGAGAACACGGTCCAAAGCACGAAGTCAACAGCACATATAGGCGTTCTCTACTATACTGAACGAGGAGCCCGGGTATGCAAGATACATTGAAATTTCCATGCAACTTCACCAACATCTTAAGGAAACCTGTAACAGTCAAGTCGCACGGAACTGTGTGCTTAGAAGGGGGACATGCTTTTCCCCGACGTTGTGGAGCTACCGCTTCCGGCGCATAGCATTCAGTTTTCCTCGGGGGATCGAGAATCATGCTAGCCCTTTCCCTTGGTTACCGCTGCATTGAAACGCAGGGAAGCAAGAGATTTCCACAGCAAACGAAGTTCACACCACTACAGGAAGGCGGAAACACTTGCGAAACGCACGTTAGGAGCCGCAGGGCGACCACCGCTGGGCAGGCGCATGGCGGGCGAGAGAAACCAGAAGCGCGCGAGAACAAGTTGTGCGTCACTTACGTGACGTCAAGGTCACCTGACTGCGCGCCGCAGCCACTGAGCGTTGCGGATGCGCTGGCTCCGCGAACGAGGAGGAGAAAGCGAGGAGGTAGACGGTTCCGGCGAGGGTGTGGCGGCGTAGTTCAAAGAGTGGCGCTACTTTCCAACATCAAAGGGCTTTACGTTGGCTGGAGCCGTGCCGCCACGTGGAATCGGTAGAGCGTAATATCGTCATAACACCAAAGAGCACATATAGTTCGGCCTGGGCGGGGTAGTGCCAGCGCTCTCGCTGAGGCTACTCTACCTCGAAAGTGCAGTTCCGTGCAGTTCGGTCATTTCACTTTCGTGTTATGCTGATTCCCACAAAGGGGATCAGCCACATTTTTTTCTGCTATTTTCGCCAAATTATCTCCATCAAACTTTCCGAAAGTTGTGTTAAGTCTCAGGCTTCCTTAAAAGACAATGTGCCCTTCTTGCTGGTGTATAATTATGTAGGTTTTAGCAGGCACCGTCAAAGGTCTGTGACGCCACGTGTATTAGTGCTGGAACTTCAAAGTGGCGTCGCCAATGTATTTTCCTTTTGCAGGTTTTCAAATTTACCGAAAGTCCTCACCTTGCAAAAAATGGTGTTTTTAGTATTGCGAAAGGTAACCTACTAGTTTGAGAAAAGTTCTTTTTCACTTGCTTCCCTTCAAGCATGACGGCTTGCCCGGTAGCCACCTGGGTTTCGCCTGAACCTACCAACTCAGTCAGGGTCGGCTCTGCTAGCTTTCTATGCGAAGGCAAAAAGTGCGCAGTCAGTTGTGAATGGTGCAAGCAGTTCAAACGCCCGAATACCGCACTGGTGGGAATTTGTCAACGTGTGATGCCCCTTTTGTCTCCTTTCGAAATTGTCGAAGTGTATCTCGTCGTCCTATTCCCGCGCTCACGAAAAGACAATTTATATATTATCGCTGGCTACAGCTCTTGGCGTCTCAATCTTCATTCTGCATAACGCATCATGGACCTTCTAGCATTGTTGTGAGCGATCGTGATCGCCAGCTTCTGGCCGACCTAATCGAAGAACGTTTGTGTCTTTCCACTCATCTGTTTCAACATGCGCCCCGCACCAACCGCCGCGAAATGGTCTTCGAATAGCATCCTTTCGATGTAGAATGCTCAGCGATGATGAAAACTTGATACCCGGGGCAAACAGCATTAGTTTTGTCACCATGTTGCGCTTTAATGCAATTCCAAGAACAAAATCTAACATGCTGTCTTGCCTCTTATCATATATCTACAATATTTCGAAACATAAAAGCATTTGTGGACACCCTTTCTGTCAGCTCTATGTTCGACTACCTCCCATCTTTTTGACACAGTCTGCGTTTTACTTCTCATGTCCGCTCCTCTGTTGCCCAATTTCTACGCTGTGCTGAGAAAGCATGCGGCATAGCTCAGCTCCGTGCGCTGGCGTCCCAGGACCATTCCAAGAGCAAATACGATTCACGGCATGAGGCTGTGATGTACGGGATAGCGGACATAGTACGCATTTGCACACCCGTTCGCAAACGCGGCCTGCGCGATAAGTTTTCGTCTCAAGACAGTGGCCGTTGTGTCATCAGCGATGACATAATTAGTTTGAGGCATTCGATTACTCGTTTCGTATCTGGTGGACACCCTTCCAAGCTCGCCCGCACGCATAAACCACTGTCAGTTCCGTCCGTGAATGTGAGCACACCTAACCAAAAGAGTTGTGGAAGCACGCGAAACAAAATGGCAAATATGCTGGTATCCTAGCACTCGTTTCTGGTACCGTCATTTTTCGCGAAGACGGGGACAAAGCAGAATGCTTTAACATCTACTTCAATTCCATCTTCACTCTTGTAGCAGTACCTTCTGGAAAAGAACCAATGTTACTTGAAACGAAAAGCGATATTGATGACGTCGTTATATGCACGCGCGGCATTTAAGCATTGCTTCTAAGGCTCCACTCTTTTATAGCCTTTGGCCCTGATGACTTAGTCAATGTCCTGCTTAAATCACGCGCTGAATCAATGGCCATATATTTCAAATTACACTTGATAAGCCCCTACTTGAAGCTTCCCTTGCTGATAACTAGAAAGCAGGCATTTTGGTCCCTATTCAAGAGAGCGGCGCTAGAAGCTGTAATTCAAACTACTTACCCAGTACTGCTGACCTCCCTTGCATGTGACATAACGGAGCAAGGTATATTCGCGAGCATTGCAGACTCAGTTTGATACTCATTCTGCAATTAGGTCATGCCAACACAGATTCCATTAAGGGTTTGGATGCGTTGCGCGAGTGAGCGGATTTAGAAAAGATGATGCTTCTGAGCATTATGTGTGCGCGACATAATGCTTATGTCGCGCGCACGAATAGTTACATCCGGTGTATCTGAGCGCTCCGTCCTGCGGCCCTTTGTTGTTGTTCTTGTACATAAATGATATTGGCGGCAGTTTCACGCCTCAATTGAGGCTGCAGATGACTGTTTATATGGTGACTAGCATTACGGGAGAGCTCAGCCTTATTCAGCAAGAGCTCAATTGCATTGACGAGTGGTGAACCAGGTCGCACGTGCAGCCAGATCAATTGAAAATTGTATGATAATCACTAGGATTGAGAACCGTTTAAATTTTTCCTGCGCCTTGAATAACATTCTAGTTGGTAAAGTAACGGAATTTAAAAAGCTAGGCGTTTCGTATACCTAGAATTATTGTGGCAGAAGGACTTTAAAGGGACTGTCTACCGTCCTTCATCGCTCTCCCGTTTTTTGGCTCAACAGAAAGCGTACCTTTCGAAGTGTCCCAGCGTGCAGTGGTTTCTCCAGAATCTCAATAGAAATTATTAAAACACAATTTTTTTCATCCACGAAGTCGCTCCTTTCCTAGTGTAGGCATGCCAGCAACACTGGGTACCGCGCATGACGCGTCGTCGTCTCCCTGGAAACCCTTTCGGGCGCGGGAGGCATCTCAACGCGAACCGGCTTCAAGGTCGGCATTCCAGAGGCTACGACGAGGAGGAGAGGCGAGGGAAAGTCGGCGCGCGGGGGTGCGTCTCGGACATGCAGCGCCGCATGCATGACAAGCGCAGTACTACGCGCCCCCGCAGGCAGACGAATTCGAAGGCAGCGCCACATGCGCCACCCCGAAAGCAGCGAAAAAAAGAACAAATTGCGCTTGCACGCTATAACAATGTGTCTCACAGGGTGAAGTACGCATGTAAGACATACATAATAGTTTTTCAGCAGAGTATGCATACCTGCGTGGGCTGGTTCTCGTACACTTGGAAAATGACGAACACGCTGTTGGGTGTCGCTAGCGGCGTTTTTTGCACCACTTTCAGAGCGAAATTAAAAACATAATTCCTTTTTGTGGGGTGAAAGCGTGCTCGTTCCCGTAAATGTGACGCACGATCTGCCCAATTTTACCACAATCTTAAAAAATTTTCTGAGCGGTAGACAGTCCCTTTAACTACGTAACGGGGAAGGCTCGGAAAGTGCTGGGCTTCCTTCACCGGACGTGAGGCCCGACCTTTCGATAGGCTTGCGCAGTGTGGGCCCTGCGACGGCACGTGATGCTAATTAACTTCAGTGGGTGCAGAACATAGGTGCGCCATACCCAGCTAGCACAAAAGACTAAAAAGACGTCTTATTAGGGGACCGACGTCTTAGTTCGCCTGGTTGACTTCTCAAAGACGTCGCGAGCGGGAGTGACATCAAAGGAACAATGAAGGCGTCTCCGAAACGTCTCGGCAAGACCGAAAGTAAACATGGAAAAATACTGCCAGCTCCCCCCCTTCCACCTCCGTCCCTCCCCACCGGAGATGCGAACGCAGAGCATGGCTGAAAGCGACGGCGGGCGTCGGCACAGTGCTCGGCGCCGAGATGCCGCCGGCTCCCATGGGCCCGGGAGCCAGAATGTCTGGCTCCTTCTCTCGGCGGTCACAAGGGAGAAGACGCAAGAGGGCGCAGGCTGGCGCAGACGCGAAGCAAAACCCGCAGAGGTCGCATGGGTGGTTGGTGCTGGAGTCCGTGTAGTCGAGTTACTGGCGGCTCGCTCTTCCTTTGTTTCTCGACAAAATTCGGTTCCCGTGCTGCAACTGCTGCGTGCGTTTGTGTGGTGTAACTTTGTTCTTTCTATTACCTCCTTCCGCGAAAAGCAAAACAATTACACGAGCTGTTATCTGGTTCCATAGTATTGTTACAGGTGCGCTGCTGTGCACAGCAGATTCCTGGTATGCCATGAGCTGTCCAGAATTTCACGTGATACGGACCGGGGAGTGAAGACTTGAACCAGGTTGCTGAGCGGATAGTGCAGGACAGAGATGATGAGGTGACGAACAAAGAACTAAATTATTACGTCAGGCTATGTGTGAGCGGTGTGTTACGAGGACCTATACATGAACGTTTTTATTATAATGTTTATTTTATATTATATATTACGGGGGCAGCTAGCTTGTCCGGTGCTGGAATCTAGCGGTGCATGCCTATAGCTGCCCTCGCCACTAAGGCGGCTCCAGTGTGTGTGTGTGAGTGTGTGTGTGTGTGTGTGTGTGCATGTACGATGGCTGCTTTTTTTTCTAGCCCCGCTTTATCGTCAAATCGAGGACACGATGATATTCAAGTTTTCTGCCGAACGTTTTACACACTCCTGCTCCGCCGCTACATACTCGCTACCCCAATTGAGCCATATTTCGTTGCACTGTACTAACTTCACTATTACCTGGTCATGGAAGGCAGTTTGTGCAGGAGAAATCGAAGCCACAGAGCAAATTTGTTGATGCTATGCACAGTTGTGGTGCGTAGTCTTTTTGTAGCCTGCCGGTCGATCGCGCAATGTCCCATTCACTAAAGCAGCCCTGCGACATTCGGAATCTCGATACCAAAAAACGCCAAACAGTCATGAAGGCTATTGTGAATGTGCGAGTTAGATATTATTGAGCTGCATGTAATATGGAATTTTTTATTTGGCCTCAAACACAGCTGTAATTCACCTGCTCTTCTTTCCAACTATTCTCACTAGGCCGCCGACCACTTTGCTCGAAGCACATGTAGCATTGGCTGAACATAGAATCACGCGAACGTAGTCTCGCATGCTTGTTCATTTTGCATTCAAACCATGAAGGCAATCTAAGTACCTGTCTTTGTAAAGACCGAGGTGAGCGAAGCGACTTAGTCAGTGGCGCCAGTGATGTTACTTGTTGAAAGAAGAGCAGGCAACTTATGGGTCGGTGCTGCGAGTAACGTTACTTGTTGAAACGAGAGCAGGCAATTACATGCTGTATTTAAAATAAAGCTGCAGATCCACTGCTGCTAGCAGCACAATAACATTTGGCTCACATGTTCACAGAAGCCTCTTCGACTGATTGCCACCGTTTTCCCAGTGTGTACAAAAAAGTGTTGCAGGGTCCCTTTCATGTTAGTATGCAGTCAGCACATAAGCACGCCTCGATCAATAGTCTCACCCTCTAAGTGTGAAGCATGCGTGTCACTACTACATGCTTAGTATGAGGCATTCAAAATAAACGACGAATGAGTTACGTGTGAACACGAGTGACATAATACTGCAGCAGTTGTAGCATCAGCAGGTGCAAGTTTCCCGAAGGGACGGCCGGCGCTATAGTATATTGTAAAGGAAAGAGACATAGACAGAGAGCCGTTGCCGCAGGCAGGCCGGCTTTTCCATTCTGACTTCTTCCTTCTCTTCCTTTGCTTCGCTGGGCACCTAGCATGAGTGTCCAAGCTTCGGCGGAGATCAAGGACCTCCGGATATATGTATACATAAAATCCTGGGAGGGTTAGATCGTATGTGCTTGTATACCCAATAAAGTGAACGGGGGGACGACCGCCTTCGTAGCTCATCGGTAGAGTATCCGACGCGTTATGCTAAGGCTGTGCGTTCGGTTCCCACCGAAGGCCAATTTGTCTTTTCGTTCACTTTAATTCCTTTCTAATTACTCCACAATTATATTACTACAATTAAGAACTTCAATAAATTACACAATGCTTTCCTGGGCTTTATAGTTTGTTGGTTCATTAAATTTCTTTGTATATGGTTAATGCAGCAGTTCAAAAAGTAGGCACTCGAGGAGAGTTCATTTTGAGTGTTTCTTTAATGCACGTTGAAGGATATTTTAAGCTCTTCCTGTAAAGGGTGAAATGTCCACGACAGATATGCATTTCAAGTTTGGTTCCTGAAAACCTAGTCGCAGAACAGGTTTATAGGAAATAATGGCCACATTTGGTTTTTACTGCCTAGGAATACATGTGTTTTAATGTGTTGCATGGAAAAGTGTGCCAAGTGCGTTCTACCATGGCCCGACTGCAGTTCTACATTGAAAGCATTTCCGCGACGGTGGTTCCAGCGTTTCATATAATGCCATTATGATTGTAGTCATCAGGTGAACTAAGCCTGGACGCTACAACTAGTTTTTGATGACTGTGAATGTGAACTACTTGCGCGTTTGGTAGAGGCTGCATGCTCAAAGGTGTTGGCCATTCGAAGTTTTGTTTAATGACTAGGTAGTTTTTTTAATGTCAAACGGGGTAAAAATTTTAGACTCTCAGTTTGATCTGCACATGCAGACTTGCTCGTTATTTGGAGCCCTTTTTAGGAGTAGCTTCATGCGCTTGTGCCAAAATCTTTTTTTTTCTTTTTTTGGCTTCCAAGGATGCTTGCCATTCTCAGAGCATTTCATGTCAGATTTGCATAGATGTGCGTAACACAGTGCTTTGTAGAGAGCCATACTGTGGCTGCTTCGATGTAACCTGGATCGCTGTGACCGATTGTCCACCACATTGTGATGTTGCTCATTATATCGATTTTGTTAACATTTCATGCGCTACTTTCTTTGCAGGTCACTTTGGTCAATATTCATGGTTAGTTGACTGATGCTTTTGGTTGTCTTTTAATGCTTGCCTCGTTACTATCAGCTGTTGTTCTAGGGAAATTGTCACTTTCATATCTGAGTCATATTTGAGTTCCTTTGTTCATATTTATTTACTTTTGGCGCTGAAGGTGCTGCATAGCATCATTGAAAGCGCCTATCTCACAGCCATCCATTGTTCTGTCTGTGCTCATATAACAGGATGCGCTGCTATCACGCTACGCTGTGAAGCGCATAGTCGTTTGGCTCGTGAATATTGTGTCACTACTAGTCCCCTTTCTTTAAGCCTCTAGTCGTTAATAAGTTCCTAATATATTTAAATAATTTTTCTGGAGGTCCTTTTCAACATTTGTGGTTTTATTTTTCTCACATTTCTCTATTCTTGTAACTAGCACAGGTTAGTTTCTCAATAAAAAGTTGATGCAGCAGTGTTGTGGCTTCATGATCATTGGCACAAGGGCCTCCTTGTTAGGCCGCTTGCTAAGAAACTGTCTATCCTTCACTGTATATGTCATTACTACTTTTCGTAGATTTGCTTCATACTACAAAAAGTGTATGCTACACTGATATTTGAATGTATGACCACTAATTGTGACTTAAATGGTTACACTGATGAAGACTTTGCAGAGACCTGTGTGCCTACTCTACTGCACTATTATTCCTCTGTTGCACTCAAGCTGTTGCTTTGTCCCGCCAGAAAAAAGAAACAAATGAGTTTCAGGCAAGTGCGACGCCAGGACTTCGTAGGACGTAACTACGAAAGTATTCAGCTGGCACTACCACCAACTCTGCAGCACCGAAAAGCTTATGGTGCAGCCAGCAACATAGCAGGTCACAAGGCAGCGATGGCGTCCGTAGACCGGCGTGCCCCCAAAATTATGATCCTGTTGACACCTTCAGAACCAAAGAGTTAATGCCTTTAGGGGTGCAAGAAATAGCTTGGGGTCATTTGAACCCCTGTGGCGTTAGCTCTAAGATCGGATTTACATTTATATATTCTGAGGGTGGCAACCACATCAAAATTTTGGTGGGAGCGCTCCACTCCCGAGCGCGATTCCTGCTTCTTTTTTCAGATTACGGCTGACATTTCTGGAACAGCTTTTTGATGACTTTCGTAAGTCATTAAACGGATACAGAAATCCCGGAAAATGGTAGTATTGGAGTGACCTCTAAGCCGTCGAAAATACCAGCTTTTTGAAGACGTATCGAATACGTAAAGGAAACGTCTTTTTGTGCAACAAGCCCGAAGTTAGACGAGATATGCGACGCATCCTAGACAAACGCTTCTTACTCGTGCCGTCTCTGCAACGTCGTTAACGTCTCGGATATCCGTTTCGAAGACGTCCTTAATCCTTTGTGTGCTAGCTGGGTACGGGTCCCTACAATACACTGTTCATTTCAGTGTGCATAAAAGTAATATTGAAGTGTCTGAGCTGATTGTAAACTCCTCCCTCACTGTGATGCCTTTGGCCCTGTGGGTACCGAACATAACAGAATTACTCGCCCAAGTGGCTTGGTCGGAGTGGAAGGGGTCACGCAAAAGTAACAGACGGGTTACAAAAAGAGGAGGATGAAGAGCCCCTCTTCTTGGAGGTGCTTTCTGTCTGCGCGACAACAATTCTCCCGCTTTAAGCAAGTCAGTTATAAATAAAAATACCCCATTGTAACAATATAAACGAGACTAGCACGGCATTACATCTTGCCTGCATTTAGTGCTTTTACCACTGCACGGTAAAATTAGAGAAAGGGGGGAACTGATACTTTTATTCTGCATAAACTCTGCGCAATATGTTCGAAAAAGAATATGTTCTTGGTTCAAAATGGTGCGGAATGATGGATTTTCTCGTTGGCCAACAGTACGTAAATTATAGGGCTTCTTTTTTAACAGTGTCATCTATGAAATGAAGCGATTTTCTTTAATCCGTTACACACAATCGCTCAAGCACTGTGCTTGCGGTCTTGGCATACTCCTTTGCTTTCACGCGTGTACTTCATGCACGAACCTGCACCTGTCATTTTTGTGGTTCTTGTAGCCGTAGCAGAAGATGTGTTTGCAAAAACGTCCGTAACGTCCATTTTCCTTCAGAACCAAAAAGAATGTGCCATGTTCTCGAGGCACTGTGAATTAGAGCGCCCTAAATAAAGCGAATCTGTTTTATTTCCATACACAGTGCTTGTCTTGAAGTCGAAGGGCTGATTTGGGTCATTTAGCTGACGTTCTCCTCTAACGTTGCATCAGTTCCGGAGGCAGACAAAGGGAACGTTTTCAAAGCATGCTGCACAAGAATGCTTGTGCACTTTACACAAGTTCGTGTTCGTAAGGATCAATAGTCACTTTATTTGCGTCTCAAATGTGGCAAGAAAAAGTGGGAAAGTTTTGTACCCGTTTTAGTTGCGTGTCCATTGAAGATTTTTCAACCTCTGAAAAAACCATCTTTCACAGTCCTCCTTGTAAACGGTGTAACTCGTTGCATTGCGACAGAGGCTCCTAAACTCTTGCTCACAATTTTTGAAACTTGAAGTGAGGGCTCTCATACTTCGATGAAAGAGCAGTTCACACCTTCTGACGCCTAAAAGGAAAGATTTTCTTTAATTGCTGCCATATATTTACCCAAAGAAAACGAAATGTGGCTACTGCTGCAATTAAGGGGTCCTGCAACATATTTGAAACATAGGGAGAAAAAGAGCTAACACGCAGGGATACAGAACACAAGACATAGGTTCAACGCTTTCTCACAACTGCTTCATTACCAGAAAAGCGTTCGCTTAACAGCCTTTCTCTTCTTTATTGTGCAAAGTATGTAGTGTGCAGCATTCCCATGATGTGCCGAAATGGGCGCGTGGGGAAGACAGGCAGTGCATAAGTAGCGGATTGAGTGAATGTTTGTCCAGTCAGAAACTTCGGCCTAGTACACTTCCAGCTATTCACTGTGATAATCATACGTGCACACATTGCATAAAAAAGAGCCACACCATCGCGGAACCGTAGGACAGTGACAGCGTAAGCTGGAGGAGGGATATTCTTAGAGGCCATTTTACACGCTTGAGGAAAGTAGTGCAAGTAGAGGTGGTGGGTATCCCCTGCTCCATAACTCCTATTATTTCGCCAAAGTAGGGAAGTACGCACTACGCCATAATTACTGCGGTATTTTAACGTACAAATCCGTATAAATGCCCTTCTTAGATGGTCTCTTGGCGTTGTTTTCCCGAGAACGAACCGAACTCTCGGCCCGGCCTAGACGGCGAGCTGCGGTTTGAGCTTCTCTCTACACAGCTGTCTGGTGTGCCCGACGTTGGCTTGCTGCAGCCGCGACGTGTAGCTCTGCCATTCGCTTCTGCAGCAGCGGTCCGCACCTTGCGAGGAGGCGCCATCAGGTATATCGAAAGGCCAAGTTAGGTTGCTGTCGGGGCTGCGCACGTCGCCTGCAGCGTGACGCATGGCACGATACGACAAAACTGCTTCACGAGGCAGTGCTTAGTAATAGTAATGACGGGAAGGTTGAAGATTGCTTCATAATGATGATGTTGATGATGCCTCTGTAATGGGTGCAGAGCTACGAATCATGCATCCCCTGTGTTCTTTCAAATGATTCCTCGAACTCGTTATGCAATCCGCTTTCCGTGACGTGCCGTGGCCTATTATTATTCTGCCACGTAACACGACATTTGTTAATGCGATTCCTCGGCAGACGCTATACCTCTTTAGGTTTTTTAAAGATGATTTTTCAAGCCTCAGTGGTAGGAAGCTCGACTGCCACGCAGAGGGTTTCGTTTCGAATCGACGCAGAGGACGAGTTCGAATCCTCCTAGGTCCTGTATATTTGTATAAAATTTGCGCGATAGTGGTTACGGACACCGGCGGCGGAGGCGGACAAGCTACGGCGCCAAAAACGGCCCTTGTTCTGATTTCTTAACAGTTTACCCTGTAAAACATTACCATTCTCCCTAAACATAGAAATCAAACTTCGAGAGAAGTTAAACAAGCGTTCAGGATTGCGAAACGAGAAGAGTGCATCAGTGATCCATCTGTAAACTTCATTAAAGACATTACACCCCTTTCGTGATATCTTTAAAGCACATTTTACACGTTTGTTTCATGTGCTCTCATTGTCTTCGGTGAAACCGGCCGCGCAGCTATTGTTAATTTCGCTATTCGCTATCAGCTGTGTTGACTAGATCGCTCAGATATATGAGTCCTTAGGAGAATGCTTTTACGAAAATAATCCATTTCTGATAGGCCACTCGTCCCTGTGTGCTCTGTTCTTTGTGATTGTGTTTCCAAGTCCAAAGTTTCGAGATAGATTTGTCCCAACTAGGGCGGCTCGCAGTTTTGAAATAGGGTGCGCCTGATGGTTCCGACTGATGGGAGGAAAAATTACGCTGAGCTTAAGAAATGTGGGTCTTGGTGGCGCTGCACCCGGTTCTCAGTTGGAGCTGTCGTACTTCTTACTGCGGTGCTGTCGTGACACAGAGGCTTTTCCAAGCAAGGGTGAACAATTTAATAAAGACTAGCCATCCACTGAAGCGCGAAGGCCGTAGTACCGTCAGCCGTGGCCAACACACGATAATGGTGGAAAAAGAGCAGACAGAGCAGATATTCCCTTACTGTGTCGTGCCATACAGCACCATACAGCACAAAACTCGAGCGCGCCCGGTGGCACCTGCGCAGCAGGTGCCACGGGCGCGCTCCAGTTCTGTATTTTATATTTCCACAATTATTTATTTCTGTATTCTGTATTTCCACCATTATATTGCAGGCATCTGTACATCTTGCACCCAAATCAGAAAACTTAATACTGGCAATGTGCAAATTGTACGCTTGCAGGACTCAACATTTCTGACTATACCACTTAGTTGGGCGGCAGTGGTTTATCTAAAGGATTAGTGATCCTTCGTGTTAACCAAGAACACAGCATGGAGCTTGCTTTCTGTGGGTCTTCTCTCGCCACATAGCTACCTTTGACACCACTATAACGCAACGGTCGAGATTTGCTTGTACGCAGACGACATCTGCATATGGTGCTGTGGTCGAAATCGACGTGTTTTTCGTGCAAGATTACAGAAGGCAATTATTTCCATTCGCACGTTTTTACGCAAACGCGGACTAATCATGCCACCTGAGAAGTGCGCCGCCATAGCATTCACTAAACGAGATATGTCCCGCTATAAGTTAAAGGTGGCAGGATCTCACATCCCATACGTACCAAGTCACAAGTTTCTGGGAGTGACATTCCACAGATCCATGACGTGGTCGCCTCATACAAGAGCACTGAAGGCAAAACTGGTTTTGGGACGTAAAACCCCACAAAACAAAACAACAACAAAACTGGAATCATACGGAAACATTTTTCGCATGATGTCCAGCAATGCTGGTGGCTGCTCTGTGGCTGCTCTGCTGCGAATGTACACTGCTCTCTGCGAAGGTCTCTTGAGGTACAGCTCCCCTGCACTACACGGACTTTCTAAGTCTAGTATCCAGGCGCTCACCAGTATGCAAGCTAAAGCGCTGAGGGTATGCCTGGGCCTACCTAAAAAGACTTCGACCGTAGGTACCCTAACAGAAATCCGGCGACTTTCGGTGCCACTGCTACTCAAGCAAGAGTTTCTTCGAGCCTGTGTGCGTTTTGCTGCTAGGGTTCGCAACCATCCGCTTGCATCAGCCACCACATCTGAAGTACAGACCCTGCTCCCGCTGAAGTACGAAAAGCCATCAATTCCGACAAGGCCACCATGGAAACTACCCTCTTGGGCCATAGTCGCGACTGTACCGGGTATCAAGAGTAAAAGTAACACGCCAGCTCCAGCACTGAAATATTTCGCCCTGGAGCATATGAACGACAAGTACAGATCCTGCCGCCACATTTACACTGATGGCTCTGTTACGGCTACATCATCGGCAATAGGTCTGTGGATCCCGTCAGCGAACATGTCAATTTCTGCCACCTTGGGTCACCGCACATCTGCCACAGCTACTGAGCTGGCTGCGTGGCGGAGAGCGCTTGTTTACATCGCAGATCAGACACCTAATTCTTGGGTAATATTCTCTGATTCACGAGCGGCGCTGCAGTCCATGAAGTCACCATGCGCCCAAGAACAACTGGTTTTGGACATCAAGCGACTAGGCAATAATGCTCATGAACTTAATCACCGCGTTCTATTGCAGTGGTTGCCAACCCAGTATGGAATACAAGGAAACGTTCGGGCCGACAGTGCGGCCAGAACAGCCCATGGTTCTAAAACACTACTAACAGCCATACCTCTTTCAAAAAAAAGATGCGGCGACTATGCTATCGGCATCTACCTGGAATCAGCAGTGGTACTTCTGGTGTGATTCAAGATATCAGTACGGACCACTACACGCTATTGACCCAGCCTGCAGCTTCCACGTACCACGAGGTTTAGCCAGGCGAGATGAGACGTGGCTTCACCGATTAAGACCTAATGTAGCCTACACAAGACACTACAAGCACAAGATACAACAATCTGATTCTGCACTGTGCTCTACATGCAACACACGACAGGACCTTGAACACGTCCTGTACAACTTCCAGCGCTACGAAGTCAGAGAGAAAGACTCTGAAGTCAGAGCTTCATTTCCAACGCGGTTCGACCTTGGAGCTGCGGCATCTCCTAGGCCCGTGGCAAGACAGTGCCTGCGCAGTACGCAGCACTAAGGCGTTGATAGCGTTTCTACGGGAAACATGCTTCAACGAAACGCTGTAAACTGCGTTAGTGTATATGTGTATATATCAGTGTGTATGTATCACTGTATGTACGTGTTGTGTTACACGTGATCATTGTAAATATCATAATCACTGCTAAACACCTGGAGTAGCAAGCCAGGACATTAACCAGACTAACATCTCAGGATTCATAAATAAAATACTCTCTCTCTCTATAACGCAGAAAGAACTCTTACATGCCACTCACTTATACAGTTGCGCTGATTCAGCAGGGCAAGTGCACATAAACCAGTTTCGCCTACGCATAAAGCCACAATACCATAATACATTGGCATTGAGCACTTACCGTCTTCGAATGTTACGACGGCACATTGTTTATTCTTGTCGTAGTATTGAAAAGTGTACCGTCGTGTGCCTGTGCGCTCTGGAAAGCAACGTTCAGACCAGACTCTTCATTTTGACTGCAACTTTCAAGTTAAAGTGCTGGCGCAATGTTCTTTATCAACGAAAAATATCAGGGATGCTAACAATGCCAACAATGTGCTCTATATGCCGGTAAAAGCACATCGAATAAATGATGGAACACACTTCAGGAAAGTTCAAAGCAAATAATGCGACTTTGGATGCCCCCGCTGCACGCAATTTATACTCATGCAGCATTCCTTAAACGTTTGCTTAAGATGACCTGATGATGATCTCTTGAAAGCAAAAAAAAAACCAAAACCGGCACGCCATCGTGTACCCTAGTCTAGGAACACTCATTCGCTCGCTAATCTCCTGCGGAAAATTTTCAAAACCGTTGTGTGTTCACCGAGTTATACTGCCAGGTTTCAGCAGGTGTACATCAGCGCAGTGGGTTTCTTTGGCTTTCCTTCCCTCCGGCCCAATGACCACGCAGCAAGGTATACCGTGGGGCAATTAAAGAGGCCAAAAGCCCGGCGCGCATCACCACCTCCAGTGTTTTCTCTTCTTTGATTTTTGTGCGTGTTCCAGCTTTCACAATGTTGAAAAGCAGTGCTGCCTGAGTCACAGCAGCTCCCTGCCCCCTTTCCTCATCCAGATGGTGCTCGCAGCGTCCGCAGTAAATTCTTCTGCGAATAAGGCAATCTTATATTTGCAAGATACTACATTGTCTGTAATTTGTAAGTCCTTTGTGTCGACTTTCTTATGGATTAGGACGATGTTCGCATTCTTCCAAGATTCCGGTATGCTCGCAGTCATTAGACATTGCGTATACAGGCTTGCCAGTTTTTCTAGTATAATCTGCCCACCATCCTTTAAGAGATTTCCTGTTATCTGATCCTCACCAGGTGTCTTTCCCGTGTGGATCTATATCAAAACTTTCATTACTTCATCTGTATTTACTGGCGGACTGTCAACCTCTTCTAAACTACTTTCACTTTCATTATCCTGCTATTCGTGGCTACTGTAGAGATCTCTGTAAAACTCCTCGGCAATGGTAACTATCTCATCCCTATTCGTGATCACATTGCCTTGCCTCTCTGTTAATGCAAACGTGTCGTTTTTGCTTATGCCTAAACCTCTCTTCACCGCTTTCAGCCTCGAGATCTTTCCGTTCTTTAGGCATGTTCAATCCGCGACATCTTTTGCTTTCGTATGTGGGCTCTCTTACGCTTACTGATTAAATTCGAAAGCTCTGCTGGTTCTATTCTGTCAGTTGCATTGTAGTGCTATCATGTCTTGCCGTTTTCTAATGAAGTTTTTCGTCTCCTGGAAAAGTTTGCTAGTAATCTGTCTACCGAGCTTAACTCCATCTCTATCGCACACTCCTTGACAATACGTGTGAGATTATCGCTGATGTCCTGAACGCAAGTGTCTGCTCGCTCGGTTAGAGCTGAATGTCTGTTTTGCAGCGCTACCCTGAATTCTTCGACTTTTAGTGCTGACTGTTAGTTCATTCATCTGTTTCCTTCATAGTAGCTTATTGCGGTCCCTCCTAAAGTCTCGCCCGATTCGAGATCTCGCCATCCTATGGTCACTGCACCTAACCCTGCCCAGTGCTTCCACATCCTGCGCGACACCAGGGGCGTCGCATAGTATTAAGTTTATTTCATTTTTATGCTCGCCAGTTGTACTTCTCCGCGTCCACTTCCGATTCCCCCGTTTACGAAAGAACGTATTCATGATTCGCATATTATTCCGCTCTGTTAACTCAACTTACAAGTCCACTCTGTCATTACTACTACCCCCGCCATAGTTCCCGACAGTCTTGTCTCCAGCCTGCTTCTCGCGTACTTTGGCATTGAAGTCTCCCATCACAATAGTGTACTGCGTCTTTACTTTAGCCATTGCTGTGTTAGGGATATATTAATAGAAATTAAGAAGAACGAACGGACGTGGGCGGGCGATGTAATGCGAAGACACGACAACCGTTGGTCGTTAATGGTAACAGAGCGGATTCCTAGAGAAAGTAAGTATGGCAGGGGAAAGCAGAAAGTTAGGTGGGCAGACGAGATCAGGAAGTTCGCGGGGATAAATTGGGCACAGTTAGCACATGACAGGGATAATTCGTGATCTATAATAGAGGCCTTTGTCCTGCAGTGAGCGTAGACAGGCTGATGACAATGATGATGTCACTGTGTGCAGCTAGTGACGTTCTTTGTTCAAAGAAGACCGGGTGCTTTCCAGCACCATTTTGAGATGTAACTGCTCGTGTGCTGGTGCGTCCAGCGCAGTGTTATTTGCCTCAATCGAAGCAGGTGCCTCCAAAACCGATCAGCAGCCTTTCCTTGCAATGATGAAAAGTACGCAGGACGCGTTAAAGAAATAGAACAATGGCCCATCGCAGCTGTTCAAATTCTAATACATTTTTCTTCCTCTTGAGGATGGCAACAATGGCGAATATTTGCCCGTAAGAATGCAATATTGAACGGGCTTGGTCTCTAACAATATCCGTTAAGTAAGGGAATCAGCATGCGCATATCCTTCCAAGCGACCGCACAAGTTCGCTAATATGACTCAGATAGCACTGATTGTGGTTTAATGTTGCCTCGACAACCGTGGTTCCAGTGTCAGTGTTCGGTTCGGCAATAAAGCATTTCCAGACTGCAAATGCCTTCCCAAGGTTTTCTTTGGAATGGGTTGTATTTGCTTAAGATAGCTAACCGGTAGGCGGTGCGACGATCGCAGCAGTCACAGTTCTAGCCAGCATAGCGTGCTCGAGATGAGGGCTTGCGCCTCCTGCTAAGGCCATGTCCCACTGCATTGCGTAGGTTCCTGGTTCCCCACTACAGTGCTCCGGTGGTGAATAGGAGCCATCCTGGCAATTCAAGGTGTCGTTTCAAAAGTGAATCGTGAAACGAACTGAAGCGGCTCACATGGACCACCGGGCGACATCGATGGCTCTTACCGGTGGAAGGGTTGATGGGTTCAGTGATGTAGTGGACTGGAGATGGGCACTTGGTGACGCAGTAAGGGCCGTGATACTTAGGAGGCTGAGGCCAGGGGAGGGAAGTGTAGCCGGAGCCGGAAGTGGGAGCCAACAGCGAAAGTCTCCGCAGAAATATCACGGTCATGGCTATCTTTTTGAAGACCTGGGTTGTCCGAAGCGAACGAGCGCGCCAGCTGACAACGCTCTTCGACATGCTGGGTGATTTCAGAAACATGGCTTTATTGGAAGGCGTCCGGGTTATACGGCCAAACAGTGTCGGGCCTCGTGCACGGTTCGCGGCCTCGATTCGCGGAATCAAAGCCCTCCGTGAAGTCGTTTTTGTCCGGATGGTAGGCAGTATACGTGCGGTGGACTCTACGGCATGCACGAAGGCGCCCTTTAAGAAGTCGTACAGAAATACAAGCCCTCTGTCACTCAGTAGTTCGTGTGGAGCGCTGGGCCAGGGGACGAAATGATGTAAGAAGTTAGCTACGTGAGAAGCACCAGCGGAAAGGAGTGCGGCTGTTTCCGCATACCTAGTGAGCTTTTCCACAGAGACACTCACCCATCTGTTCTCAGAGACCGAGCTGAGAAGGGGCCCGTAAAAATGTACAGCAATACAGTAGATGATTTGATTGATTTGTGGGGTTTAACGTCCCAAAACCAGCTCTGATTATGAGAGACGCCATAGTGAAGGTCTCCGGAAATTTCGACCACCTGGGGTTCTTTAACGTGCACTGACATCGCACAGCACACGGGCCTCAACATTTTGCCTCAACATTTCGCCCAGTCAGAAAGGGCGTGCAGGATGAGGTAACGGCTGGGGGAGTCGGGGCGAACTGCACTGTGTGGTTGACGTTGGGCAGCAACGAATGTATTTACGAACAAACGTGTACAGGCCGCGTCAGTACTAAAGTTGGCTCCGGCAGAGCCGTTGGCACGTTTTGGGTGCCGCAGCGCGAGCATGTTGAGGATCACCATGAAAGTAGCCGCAAACGTCGGACTTCATGTAGCTTGCTTGGGATGACCAGCAGCCAGTTGCGGTCATTCGTGTGATAGTTGCGGCGATATAATCGCTCTTTCCGTATTGGAAAATGTGTGGCTTAATGGTGAACGGCGCGCGGGCACACAGAAGGGGAGAAGGCAGATAGAACATTCAGTAGCGCTTACTGCTTCGTGGTGTCTTTTCCATTCTCGTGTCCCGTCGTTCGGTGCGCTACTATCCCTATGATACTTTACCAACACGCCCAGTCTTCAACCTTAGCTAAATTCAGTAGGGAGGCGCACCAAGGGTCTTTTCGCTGTTCAGAAAGCATGTCGGTGTCGGTAAGAGCAGCCAAAGGAAACACACCATTGAAATGCGGCTCTTAAGGTGACTGCAGGACAGACCGAGAGAGCGCGTCCGCATCAACATGCTTTCGACCCGATCGTTACGCCACGCAAGTGTTGAATTCTCGCAGACGAAGAGCCCAGCGTCCAAGACGACCGGACGGACCCATCAGGGATGCCACCCAACACAGTGCGTGATGATCAGTCGCCACATCCAAAGCCTGGCCGCGTGAGTGTGGACGGAACTTGCTTATTGCCCATACAACCCAGCAAGCACGCAAGACCAAAAAGACGTCTTCTTGGTGGATTGATGTCCTACTTCGCGTGGTTGACATCTCAAAGGCGTAGAGGGCGGGAGCGACGTCAAAGGGACGATGAAGCCGTTTCCGAAGCATCTCCGCGAGACGGAAAGTAAACGTCCAACAATATTGCAAGCTTGCCCCCCTCCCTCTCCGGCGGAGATGCGAATGCAGGGCATGGCTCAAAGCGTCGGCGGGCGTAGCCAGTGCTCGGCGCCGAGATGTCGCCGGCTGCCATGGAGCCAGGAGGGAGGCGACAGAATGCCTGGCTCCTTCTCTCGCCTGTCGCCGGGTAGAAGAGGCTAGAAGGTGTAGGCTGGCGCAGACGCGCAGCAAAGCCAGCAAAACTCGGATGCATGGTTGGCGGTGTAGAATGCGTGGTTGGCGGTGAAGTTCTTTCTGGAGAAAATTCGGCTACCATGCTGCAACTGATGCTTATGTTGGTGTGGTGGCTGTTGCTACATAAAGAAAACGAAGGAGCGCGTAACACGTGCAGCGGCCACGGGTGGGCTCGCGCTGTAGTTCGGCCATCTCCTATGAACCGGCCAGACGGTCGGGTCTGGTTCTGCTCCTTTGTATTTCGCTACATTCTTTCTGGTGCCGAAACCGCCCGGTCGTCTGGTCCCCCGACTTCGGCAATGTAGCAACTTCGGACGAGGAGCGTCTTCGTCCGCACCGCAATAACTAAAGTCATCGGGACACTCAACACCCTGCTCGAGGATCCCGCATCCCGGACTGGTACGCTCGAGACTCACCTCGCCTTCCTCGAGCAGAAACATTCGGAACTGATAGCCTTCGGCAACGAGATCCAGGGCACACTCCTTGACATCGACCTGGAAGCCGACATGGCAATGGCGTTAGAATACCAACAAAAGGTGATTATGGCCATATCCGATGTTTGCCGCGCCGCTCACTCCTGTCCACCAACTCTACCCGTCTCCTTCTCCTATGCCGCGACACCATTAGTCGCGCGGCTACCGTCTTCGCCGCAACACGCCCCGATTTTCGCATCGCCGTGCCTTTCTACCCGAGCACCGACCTTGTCCTGCGTCGTTCAGCCCACGGTGCCTCGGCACGCGGACGTGACCTCCCGCGTGTCCGACACATTCGCAAACAAGTTGCAGCCGGTGCAGCTCTGTGCCAGTCAACGGCACCACGTTCGCAGAGCCTGCCATTCTGTCCAGCAACGACGATGCAGTGCTCTCGAACACGTGTGTGACGTGCACAGTGGAACCACCAATGCCTTCCATTCGGTCCTCGTTACCTACAATGCCTGACGTAAGGGCGTCCACCTCGACACCATCGCCTGCGCCTTTGCCACGTCAGGTTCATTTCTTCACTTCCTCCGCGCATTTCTCGCAAAGTTCGGAGCCGACTTTCACCGCTGTGTCCCCTAAGATCAGGAAGGACGGCGAGAAGCGACCACATACATCGTCTGGCTCTTCGAAGTACAACTCGACATCTCACTTTTGTAACGGTAAGGGGCCGACATCATCAGGGTCCGGAAAGAGCAGAAAGATGTCCGAAATCTCGTTCCACAAGAGGAGACGCAACATCCGTAAGCGCCACAAAGACGGCAAGTTGCACGGTTCCAAGTCCCCCAGCCCCTCCAAGGGAAGGCAGAACTATAGACGACCTCCGGAGAAGCTGAAGGTCTCAAGCAACGTGATCGCCACTCTCTGCTCCAGTCTGCAACTATAAGGACCACCTGCTCCCCAAGATAAGCCACCTTCCGCAGCTACACCAACAGTGGCAACACTTTCCATCGCCGCCCAGCAAGCATCTCACAAGTTTCCCTGGTGGAATAAGGGCTTCTTGCACCTACACTCCATCGACAAAGCGGCCACCAAACTATCACGACGACTTCGCCTTGAACACGTCGTTTTCGAGTGAAACCACGAACAGGCTCGGTAAATCTGGAAGCTGTGCAATGCGACGGAAGTGCTTCCCGGTAGCGGCGGTGTCGGTTGAGCACACCTCCTGAGGACGGCGTTCGATTCCGATGTTAAGCGTCCCATCTTGAAAGCTCGTTCTCTCAAAACACCAAGCACTCCGCAATTTCGTCGGCGGCGGGAGTATGTTGCTAAATAAAGAAAACGAAGGAGCGCATAACACGTGCACCGGCCACTGGCGGGCTCGCGCTGTAATTCGGCCATCTCCTACGAACAGGCCAGACTGGTCGGGTCCTGTTCTCCTCCTTTGTATTTCGCTACAGTGGCATTTTCTTCTTTATACTTTGCTCCTTGCCTAAACCCTGGTTCCCTCAAGGCGCTTCTGTGACTGGGACCTGTAACATCAATGTCTATGTCTCGCCGAAAATAAATGTAAGTACTGCATTTGAACAGCGTAATAAGATGCCTGCAAGATCACTCATGTGTTCCACGGATATTGTAAATCGGTCTGTAACAGATACAATGAACATTAATGCTATATAAGCCCTAGGACAGGTGACGCATCAACTTAAACACCAAGCAACGCAACTGTGAATTTATTACTCAGATTACCTTGTATGAATGAATTCTGAAGCATTGTAAGGTCTGTGTGCGTATTTGTTCCGATTACTGAGTAAGGAGTGCATTCGCTTCTTACCCACCATCCTTTCGCTTGGCTCTTACAGGTAGTGCTAGTGCAAGTGTGTCCCCCATGCAAAAGACAAAAAAATTAAAAGAAATGTGAGAATCGTGACTTTACAACTGCGTGGGATTTACTCGTGTCTTAGAGAGATGAATACACGCCTGTGATATCGCGTCTTGTAGGGCAACCATTGCCGTATGTTAATTCACTGTGGTCTCGCAGCCACGATATTTCAGTTCAGTGCTGTTATATTTACTTGCGTGCTTCTACAATTGCGAACTATTTGTTGTGGCATGTGAGCAGAACTGCCGCAGGTAATCATGGCGCCTTGAGGTGGCGGTGCGGCTTCACGCAGCTCAGCATTCATATGAGCATGTGTGCTGTTATGCGAGCGTTTTCGGTCACATGCGCACAACGGCGCAACCTTGTCAGAGCCATGTGACTTTTTTGCAAATATTCAGTATTAATATTTCTCATTGACCACGCTGTTACGGTTTTATGCATTTCGGGGTTCTTCATTCTTGCAGACCGCGAAAAGCAGAACAGTTACACGACCTGTTATCTGGTTCCATAGTATTCTTACATGCACGCTGTTGTGCACAGCGGACTTATGGTATACCATAAGCTGTCCAGTGTTTCACGTGGTACGGACTGGGGAGTGAGGACTTGAACCAGGTTGCTGGGTGGATAGTGCAGTACAGGGATGATGAGGGGACGAACAACGAACTAAATTAATACGTCGGGCTATGTGTGAGCGGTGTGTTACGAGGACCCATACGTGCACATTTGGATGCATTTTGTATAATTCTTATTTTATATTATGGTCGCCGCCAGGTTCCCCGAGTTCAGGATCTGACGGTGCATGCCTATACCTGCCCTTGCCACTCAGGCACCTCCAGTGCGTGTGTGTGTGTTCCGCTTTATCGCGAAATCAAAGCCACGGTGCAATTCAACAGTTTTCGGCTGAACGTTTTACACTTTTTTGACATTCAGTACATACTCGCTACCCCAATTGAGCCATATTTCGTTGTATTGTACTAACTTCACTAATACCTAGCCATGGAAGCCAGTTGGTGCAAGCAAAATCGAAGCCACAGCGAAAATTTGATGACCCTATGGGCAATTTTGGTGCGCAGCCTATGTATAGCGTGCCCGTCGGTCGCGCGCGGTCCCATTTACTAAAGGAGCCCTGCAACATTCGCAACATTCGGAATCTCGATAGCAAACAATGCCGTATTAGCAGTCGTAGAGGTTATTGTGAACGTTGTAGGGTGTTCTACTACTGCTACTACTAACAGCGAAATCACCGCAAGCAATCCCGTGCCGTGGGTTCGAGCACTCGACGAGCAGAGAATGAGGCCGCCGCTGTTCCGCGCGCTCGCTCATCTCAGCCATGCACCGCCACGCTGCCGCGCGCTTCAGCCCACGGCCCGTCTCGAGGCGGAACAACGCGACCTGACGGATGCGGTGCACGAGGAGAACATTAGGCGTCACTCTCTGAGGATGGTAATTTAATAAACACATTAAAAAAACAAACAAAATCGACGCCGAACCTAAAGTCGAATTAAATATAAACAAGGATAACAACGATAAACAACTTGCCAACACAATAACACAAAGAACAATTAGCAGTGCAATGTGAACAAACAATAACACACAAAACACCGTGGAGGGAAAGAACCACCTAACCCCCCACCAGCACACACGTGGCCGCGCGCCCCTACGAAAAGGAAAAAAAATAGACGGAAAAGAACATACGGAGATGGGCGACGATCGCAGGCCGCTGCCGTGGGTCGCTGGGGCCTGAAGCGGTGAGCGATCCGGCGGAAAAAGGCCGTCGGCAGGAGGGTCACAAAAGCCCGTGCGCACCGCTCCGATTCCCAGCGAGTTCCCCTCAAGCATCTCTCAAAACCCGAACCGTGCGAACGTCAGAAACTACTACCGGCCCAATGACAGACTAGTTAAAACCACATTGGTGATGCGGGCAGCCCCCCACAGAGATGGGCTGCCACTCGTCCAGCTGGGAGAGGGGGAATGCAAGGACATTCCGAGCAAAAAATGGCGTCGCGCGGACCGCGCGGCACCCTGGTCCCCACAACGTGTGAGCGAAATATTGAACTCTGTGCAGCAGGGAACTCTCGATTTTATTTCAATTACAGATGTAATTCACCTACTCTTCTGTCCAACAAATGTCACAAGGCCTCCTACTACTTTGCTCGAGGCAGATATAGCTTTGGTTGAACCTACGATCACGGAAATGTAGTCTGGAATGTTTCATTTGTTCATTTCGCATTAAAAATAGAAGGCAATAAAGGCAAGACGACCGAGATGAGCGAAGCGACCTAGTAGGTGGCGCCAGTGATGCTACTTATTGAAAGAATAGCAGGCAAATTGTGGGTCGGTGCTGCAAGTGACGACACTTGTAAAAATAAGAGCAGGCGAGTGCCTGCTGTATTTAAAACAAAGGGCAAATTCATTGCTGCTTGCAGCCACAACAATATTCGGCTCACACGTTCACAGAAGCCTCAACGACTGATTGACACCGTTTGCTCTGTGTGTTCAAGAAGTGTTGCAAGGTCCTTTTCATACTGAGTGTGCAGCGAGCACGTACAATTGTCTCACCTCGAACAATGGTCTCACCATCTAAGTGTGATTAATGTGTATCACTCGATTTCTACCTGCTGAATATGGGAATGCATCCAAAATAAATGACGAATGAGTAATGTCTGTAGTATACCGTTCATGAGTGACATAATTTTCGGCCAGTGGTAGCATCAGCAGATGCATCAAGTTCCCTGGGGAGACGACTCGAACGTCACCATATATTGTAATGAAGAGAGACACACACAGCACCTTTGCCACAGGCTGGCTATTCTATTCTGACTTCTTTCTTCTCTTCCTTTGCCAAGCTGGGCACCTAGCGCGAGCGGCCAAGCTTCGGCGGAGCTCACTGACCTTCGTATATACGTACATAGATATATGTACATACAATCATAGGAGTGTTATACTGTATGAGCACATATACCTAACAAAAAGGACAGGGGGACGACCGCCTTCGTAGCTCAACTGTAGAGCATCGGACGCGTTATCCGAAGGTCGTGGGTTCGGTTCTCACCGAAGGCAGGTTTGTCTTTTGGTCCACCTTAATTCCTTTCTACTTATTTCCACAATTACAATACTGCAATTAGAAACCTCAAGAACTCCCCGATGCTTTCCAAGGCTTCATATACTGTATACTTTGTTGGTATATTACATTTATCTTTATATGATGCCCGCAGCACTTCATAGGAAAATTGGCCCTTGAGGAAAATTCAGTTTCAGTTTTTCTCTATTGTACGTTGCAGGATATTATGAGCTCTTCCTATAAAGTGTCAATGACATTCTCAAATAAAAAACAACCGTTAAAATTTACCTATTTTAATCAGGACCAGAAGCTTGCAAGTGTAGACACGTTCAAATATCTTGGTGTTATTTTCTCCCCTGATCTTAAATGGCATGCTCACATTAAGCACATAACAAATAAGGCGTTAAGGAAAGTGCGTTATCTTAAGAGAAACCTCAGAGATGCGTCAAATGACTGTAAACTGGTGGCGTACAGATAACTCATAAGGCCGCTACTTGAGTATGCGTCCATCGTGGGGTCACCACATCATGCCAAAGACATGAATATGCTGAAGTCTATTCAGAAGAAAGCCGTTAGATTCATTTGTAATCGCTACGATCGCCATTTTTCAGCAACATTACACACTAGCAAGCTGCAGCTAAGTTATGTAGCCCACAGACGTACTTGTGACCGTCTTGCCCTGCTGCACAAAATTGCTCACGGGAAATCAATGCACCTATTGCTTTCGTTAACCCTTCCTGTCAAGTCACAAGAAGTCACCACCTTAATATAGTTCCTTTGCAATCATCCATTGATTAAGTTTTCCTTTTACCTCATCCTATTAACATTTGAAATGGTCTTGACGGCCCCCTGCGCGAGTTGTCCTAATGATGAATTTGTGGAACAATTGCCCAACTTTGTTCACTGATGAAGTGTGTATGCATTCCTGATGTAATTATCTTTTTTTCGATGTATACATTTCTCCATATTGTACTTCTAGTTTATGTATATACTCACTCCTGCAATATCTTGCTATGCAAGGTGGCAGTATATGTAAATAAATAAATAAATAAGATGTCTATGACAGCGATTCATTTGAAATTTTCTCAAAACCCAGTTTCTCAAACCCCAGTTGCAGAAGAGCATTATAGGAATTAATGGCGCCACTTTTCTTTCCTTTACAGGAATACATGTGGTCTATTCGGTTGCATATATAGAATGATCCCTTGCGCCAGCTGCATTATACCACGGCCCGACTGCCGTTCTATATTGAAAGCATTTCCGCGACAGCGGTTTCAACATGTCATATGATGCCAGTACGACTGTATTCATCAGCTGCACCAAGCCTGGACACTACAACTAGTTCTCGATGACTGTGAATGGGAACTAGTAACGCGTGTGGTTCGAAGTGTGTTCTTTAATGACTAGATATAAGGTAACAGTTTTTAATGTGAAAGAGGGTGAAATTCGCAGGCTCTCAGCTTGATCCTCACATGTAGGCCTGATGGTTATTTGAAGTCCTTTTTAGGAGTGGCTCCATGCGCTCTGTCAAAATATTCTTCTTTTTTTTTGGGGGGGGGGGGGGGGGGGGGGGCTTTGCAAATGATGCTTGCCGGGCTGATACCCGTGCACGTCAGATTTGCATAGACGTGCGTAGTACAGTTCTAGGTAGACAGCCATATTTGTATTTTGTATATGCAAGTGAGACCATTCTCTTTTTTCTTTTTTTGTCCCACCAACACTGTCCCCAGAGCATTCAACTTCAAGTGCGTAAGTATGTAGCTTCATTATGAAACTGAGGTTGCTTTGATGTAACGTTGCTCGCTGTGACTGCATTGTGATGTTGCTCATTCTAGCGACTTTGTTAATATTTCATGCGCTACTTCTTTGCAGGTCACTTCGGTCAATATTCATTGACACTTGATTGATGCTTTTGGTTCACTTTTAAAGCTTGCCTCGTTACATCAGCTGATGTCCTAGGCAAATTTCTTCTTTCATATCTAAGTCATATTTGAGTTCTCCTGTTTATGTTCCCTGATTTTATGAGGTCAATATACTTCGTAACATGATCGAAAGCGGCTATCACACAGTCACCCATTGTGGTGTCTGTGCTCATATAACAGGATGCGCTGCTCCCCTGCCGAAAGCGCACAGTCGTTTGGCCGTTGATTATTGTGCTACTAGTGCTCTTTCTGTAAGCCTCTCGTCGTTAATAAGTTCCAAATATATTTAAATTATTTCTTCTGCAGCTCCTTTTGAAAAATTGTGGTTTTATTTTTCTCGCATTTCTCATTTTCTTTCTTTTCAAACTTGCACAAGTTAGTTTCTCAAAAAATATTGATCTAGCAGTTTTGACTTCATGATAATAGGCACATGGGCCTCCTTGTTAGACCGCTTGCCAAGAAACTGTCTATCCTTAACTGTAGAAAGATATTTTATTACTCTTTTTAGTAGATTTGCTTCATATTCTACAAAGCAGATGCTAGATTAATTTTTGTATGCATGACAACTAATTGTGACTTAAATGCTCATACTGATAAAACCTTTGCAGACAACTGTGTGCCTACCTTACTGCACTATTATTGCTTTGTTCCGCTCAATGCTGATGCTTTGACCCCCTAGAAAAAAAGAAAAGATAGAGTTTCCGGCAAGAGCTACGCCAGGACTTCTTCCTAGGACGTAACTACGAAAATATTCAGCTGGCACTACCCCCCCCCACTAGCTCAGCTACTACCACAAAGTAGGTACGGAGTCGGCGGATCGGCGGTGTATCTCAAAACGGTGATCCCGTTTACACCTTCAGAACTGCAGAGTTAATGCCTCGGGTTGTAAAAAATGCCTCTGGGTCATTTGTACCCCTGAGGCGTTAGCTCTAAGGTAAGATTTTCGTTTATATATTCTCACGGTTACAACCAGATGAAACTTCTGGTGGGCCCGCCCCGTTCTCGAGCACGATTCCTGCTTCCTTTTCAGATTAAGGATAATGTTTGAGGAACAGCTTTTTGATGGGAAATGGGAGCTCCTCTGAGCCGGAGTCTCCTCTAAGCCGTCGAAAAGACCAGCTTTTTATTGGCGTTCGATGTTAAGGAAACGCCTCTCTTATGTGTAGCAAACTGGACATTAGACGAGATATACGACGCGTTCTAGGCTAACGCTTCTTACGCGTTCCGTTTCTGCGAAGTTGTTAACGTCTCGGGTATCCCCTTCGAACACTTCATAAATCCTTTGTGTGCTAGCTGGGAATAGCAAGACGCTCCTTTTCAATTATTAAGTAGTTCGTTTCCGCTTTGCTGACGGAAAGGGTAGCATAAGCGACGACATACTCTGAAAAGCCGTGTTTCCGTTGCGCGAGTGCTGCACCAAGGTCCGCACTTTGGAGTCCGTGTATGGTTCGGGGCGCACTCGTGTCGTAACATCGCAGAATGGGTGGCATGGTAAGCAGTTACCGTAATATAGTCAAGGCATCGTCGCAAGCTTCAGTTCAATTCGAATGGTCACGAGGGCCAGGCAGCATCTTCGTAAGGGGTACGATGATGCAGGAAAAGTTCCGGTCAAAGCGACTGAAATACTTGTGTAAGTCCACAAAGCTCCCCAGTTTCTTTATTAGTTCGTTTATGAAACTCGACAACGGCCCGGAGTTTCCTCTTGAGGTTTAGTCGAAATTTAGCGTTAGCAAGGCACTGGAGTATTGTTCGCAGACCGGCATGATCTGTAGTGAAATCGGGAACAAACACGACGACGTCATCTAGATAACGCAAACATATCTGCCATTTCAGACTGCTTAAAATACCGTTGATCATTCGTTCAAATGTTGCCGGCGCATTGCAAATTCCAAATGACATCGGTGCGAATTCATACAGGCCAGCCTGAGTGACGAACACTGTCTTGGAACGAGCACACTCAACCATTGGGACGTGCCAATAACCCCGATCGTAAATAGAGTGCAGAGAAAAATTCAGCGCTTTGAGAGTATGATCGATGCAGGAGAAGGACTACATATCTTTTCAAGTAATTATGTTGAGATGCCGTAATCCAGAAAATGGAGCCGTCTTTTTTTTCTTGACCAGCACAGCAGGAGATGACCAAGGGCTACAAGAAGGCTTGATGGCGCCACGATGAAGCATGCCGTTAATTTTCTTGGTAATGATACGACGCTCCAGTGGAGACACCCTGTAGGGGCGAAGGCACAAAGGGGCGTTGGTGCTAGCGTCAGTTCTAGTGAAGAATGTCGTCAGTTCAATCTACTGACGCTTGGGGTAAGTCAAAGGAACTTACTTCGGCACTCATTGAGGAGGGCGAGAAGATGCGCAAATTGTTCTGGAGCGAGCTTGCCGTCAATTAAACTGAGAAAACCACTTCATCCCATCCTAGTATCATGTCATGCGAACACGAAGCTAACAGAAGGTACTAAATGGTGTACGACACTTTTCGAATCGTGATTTTACACGCACACGCTGTAACGGATCGAATTTGCTGTGCGCTTCCGGTGCTGTGGGAAAGCACTGTAGGCACCGTTGTAAGTTTATGAAGGAAGCGGCAAAGTTCCTGGCTAATCACGGATGTAGTAGCACCTGCAGGCGCGAGCGCCAGAGTTCGTACACCTGCAGAAAGAACAGCCAGGCCGGTGCCGAATCGCAGGACAGTGACAGCGTAAGCTGGAGGAGGTCATTGTAAACGCTTGGAAGCTAGTGCAAGTACAGGCGGTCGGTATCGCCTGCGCCATAACTCTGCGGTGTGGGCTTCTCTCTTCACAGCGGTGTGTTGTGCTCCACGTTGCCTTCCTGCAGCCGCGCGCGTAGCTCTGCGATTCACTTCTTCAGCAGCGGTGCACACTTTGGGAGGAGGTGCGGGTATATCGAAGAGCCAAGTCAGGTTGCTGTGGCGGCTGAGCACGTCGCCTGTCACGTGACAAATGGCACGATACGACAAAACTGCTTCATGAGGCAGCGCTTCGTAATACTTATGACGGGCCGCCGCCGCCGCCGTTTAGGGGCACCTGCGCCGGCGGCGGACAACTACGGGGCCAAAAACGGCCATAGTGATCTCATAACGGTTTATGCCGTAAAATTTCGATAACGTTTGCAGGGGACAAGCAACGACTTACACACATCGCCGATGGAGCATCTCGTGCCTCGTGAGCTGCTACAGTCAGTTTTCCGTCTCATTAGTCCTGCATCGGCAACGCATAGGTGATAGAGAGTGGTGACGTGCTGATGGTCAGCAGCGGGAGTGGAGGGCTTGAAGTCGGAGTCAGGTGGGGGCTTCGTGCGTAGACTCCAGGCGGCGTGTGGCATGGGGGCCGAAAAGAATAGCCGCCGATCTGGGCGCACGAACGGTTGCAGAAAAGCGCCTATGGCGCAGGCGTGTAACGCGTAACATATCTAAGAGTGCTCGACCGCAAGAATGAAATTCCGACGACCGATATTGTCTGCTGAGCCTGAAAGATTGTGCTGTTGTCATAAAAATAGAGTGCACACTAGCCCGTGCCCACGTATTGCTTCACCACAGCAGCGGTTACAAAGCCTGTTTCAGGAAAAAGAGATTGTCTGTTCTTGGCGTCTCGTCGTTGACGCGTCGAGATTGAAAGAGGTTAGTAGCAGGGTGCAACCAGTAGTTCTTCAGTGAAGCCTCGACTGTCTGTCCACGGGATGGCTGTGCTTTTGCCCGCAGCAGCGACTGGTAAACCATCGGCAGTAGCCAGTATAGCTGCGGTAATCGCGCAGCAGCTCCAGGTGCAGCCCTTGATCTATTAGCGACCGTGATGACAGCCACGACATCAAGGATGGCTGCTCGCCGTATTGGTCCGAGAAAGTGGCCACGCCACCTTTGTTTCGTGCTGGACCTTTTGTCAAGCAGGAAACACAGGCCTTTTGCACTCCTTGCACCAGCTTCCCACCTCTCATGTGTCCATAGAACGGACGCCCCGCAGGAATACAGTCACATGGCGCACGAGAACGTCCTAGTGGTTGGCCTATGGCTCTATGCACCGGACGTCCAGCGAGAACTGGCTGGCTTGAACGCCGAACAGCACCGAACCCACACCCGTGAAACGCGGCCCCTCCCTAGTTTTGCTATCCGAGCAGCAAATTTCATTGTCGCATTTCCCGTTACCCCGTTTTAGACTGTACCAAAGAACTTTACCTTAGTTTTGAAGAGCTCGCTCTTCTCGATTTTAATGTTCAGCTGAGCCTGAGGTATACTTTTGCAGACATGAGGCTGAAGATACGTTGCGCAGCTTTGCTTTTTTAGAATATATAGTAATCTCGCGTAGATGCATGTTCTAGAGGCGTCAATATAACAGTTCGAAACAAAGATGTTCATTTAGTTGTGGATCCAGCTAGGGCAGGTCTAGTCAAACGGAATGCGTGCATCAAATGTAGTCCTACATTGCTGAAAGCACATACGTACGCCGAGCAAGGAAAATAACCATCAGTGTCGTTTCGACTCCCACACGGTAGCCTTGTTCGCAGTTAAGGGGAATACATGAAATGCATGAAGTCGTATGCTTTTATTACGCGACATCAAGTGCATGCGTATGTTTTGTATACGGGAATAACATTTCCATCGTTGCAGTTCAAGGTGTGTGCCGCTGTCCGAATGTGAAGTAACTCAAGATAAAGCCGCTAACTAAGCACGCATGCATTGTTAGAGCCTATCTGGTGGCCTGTAGCACCGGCCACCGGGCGGTTCACGTCACGGGATGCTTGTGGATGCCATTTCTATGCTCCTTGAGGCTTTTTCTTCGATAGGGAAGTTCCGGACGCCTAGGTGCTGTGCATGTCCATTGTCATGTTGTAGAGGCACATGCCACAGGTTTTTACAGAGCTTGATGCGACAACCGGTTTCATCGATGATGGCGTCGATCTACTGCATTGAGGCAGGAAAAAGCAGGGCTTGGCTATTTACTGCTCTGTAATCCAACACGGTCACCTGCCGGCTTCTCGTCTGGGCCAATGGTGAAAGCAAAGCATAGGGGATGCCAATGGCTGGGATAAATTGGCATGTAACTTTTTTTTGAACCAGTTCTTTTAGATATACCGCCTTTGATTTGGCTAATATGTACGATCTCTTTTTTTTCATAGCTTTTCTCTTGGACAAGTGGAACGAAACGTTGCGCATTGTCTGTGGGAGATCCTTCCAGGCGTACGGAGTAGAGTAGCGAGAATTCAGTGTCCTCTTTCGGCATCGATAGCTGCAGTCTTCCCTGCGACTCTCTTAAATCAGCCTCTCCATCACCGCACACAGCCCTTTCCCAGTAAATACTTAGAGTCAAGATCTTCATGTGTGGACCAGATAGCAGAAAGTCGTACTCCGCAGTATCTAAACCAGTGCCACCATGTCCGCCGATTTCGATTGATGTTTCCCCTGCAGGCGTGCCTGCTTAATGTATTCGTTCGTTTTCTATGATATCCACGCGCAAGACCTCGCGTCTCTCGTAATATATCTCCTAACATAGAATTGATCTTGTTAATGATGGATAAGGAAGTTCCACTATAAAGGTTCGTGTACGTTGCCCATAATCCTCCCCTTCTTCATGTAAAGAACTCGAAGGCATAAACGAAACACCTTCGTTTATTGTCAAAAGGTCATACTGAGAATCCTCGTTTATCAGTTTTTATAACCTAGCCAATACGCGTTTTCTCAAGCCATGACTCCCTTACTGCTGGAAGCCATGTGATGTGGTGACTTCGCTATTGCGAAAGCTTACGAAGATCAAAACCACTGAGGAACCTCTTAACTGGTCGATGATTCTGTCCCTTCAAGGTCTCGACACGGCTTTGGCGTCCTCTGCATTCAATGGCAGGCCATATTTACAAATGACTCTAGCATAGCCTCCTTACGCTTTTGGTGCTGCAGACCGTACTTGTTCCAATTCCCAGGATAGATCATATATTCTCGGCGTTGGAATCGAGTATGGTACAAATTTCACTTTGCAAGTTGGATCAGAAGACGCTTTTTGAATAAATATTTCAGTATTGTTCCATAGAGTAGGTATAGTGTATCTCTATGCTGTCAGCCAAGCGGGCTCCTACGATATGACACGATCAAGCTTTCCTGCTATATGCCCATGCGTCGTACGTATGCACCATAGTACACAGATCGTATCAGTTCCTGGCGATCTCATCATGGAAAGGAGGCGCATGATTCATTCGACTTTCAACTGTTTTCAACTGGTTCTGTCTACAGGCGGACAGGAGGAGTGCTGCTTGCGCGGGATAGCGTTTTGAGGGCTATCAATGACACAGACAAGATTTGACACCAGCTTAATTCGAGAACGGGCAGATTATGTCTCAGTTGACTTTCAATACTACGGCGCGTCGTGGCTATAATATCCTAGAAGGATAGATTTTTTTCTTTAAATTTGGTTCTGATTACCTCCATATCATCTGCTTTCCCAGAAGCCACTTCTTGCTCATATCTACTTTCCTTGACGATAGAACCAACCACACCTTATTCCAGCGTCTGGGCTGAGTTCCTCAAGACGTCGCTAAATTCTCAGCCAGTGAAGCGCAATTCAGCGCGGCATTTTCGCGGAAAAATCACTAGGCTAGGACAAGAGCGCCTTTCTGTGAAAATCGTATAAACACTGGTGTGCAGTTCATGGGCGCCCCCTCAATACACTTTGGCAAAGTAACTTTTCCGTAAGCCAGGGTACATAAAAATTATAATATGGCTAGCCCAGTGGGCGACATCGTGTTTTCGGCAACTTTTGCGCAAAGACATATGAGTTTCATAGTAAAGTGTGGAATATGTCACTTTTTCGGCGTTTTCGAATTGTAAAACAGCTCAGGGCTGAGCCGGCTCCACTGTTATTTAACCACATCTATGACGATATTTTCCAAGGCCACGGAAGAATACTGTTAGCTGAGACAGTAGTACTTTGTGATCCTCCAATATTGTATTACGAATGCTGTAGTCGTAGTAGTTTTACAGCATAATCTTTAAGTAATCGTCACAGCGCCCAATTCGAGTTGAAGTAGCGTTTGCCGCGGCCGCCGCTTACGTCTGCAACGATGGTCGGTCACAGTGATAGAAATTTTCAGATGAAAAAATTGGTTGAGCGCGAAGGCACATGCGGAATTCCGACGGCGTGCGGGCACCGAAAGCTTGTCGCCAGGTAAGCATCGATCTGTTGCCGCCCGACGACTTCGTAACACAGCGCATCACCAACTGTCTCCCTCGCTTCTTGTATCTTGCCCTTGCACCCACAATATAGACCTTGCGAGGCGTGGTACAGTAGAACTCTTTCTCTCAAAATTTCAGGCCTCTGCATGGAGGCCACCCAGTGAAAGAAAGATGAAGTTCGCTTCGTGGTTTCTTGTTCTTTTTATTTGTCTTTCCTCCGTGCCTTTTTTCTCTTTTTTTTTTGTTCTTCATGTTCTACCGTTTTCTATTTACGCTTGACCTGTACGCTTTCTGTGTATAGTTTTCATTAATGTTGCTCCCACTCTTTCTTTCTTCGCTTCTTATTCGGCACCGTCCCTCTTCCTGCGCTTCTAATTCCTCGCCGTCTTATTCCTCAAATTCTTAATCACTGAAATCAGTTTAGCCTTTATTGCATCTTCATTACATTTCCAGAAAAGTACAGGAATTACCGGCAGGCAGAGCTTACTTTAACCGCTTAGGCGTGCACAATTTTATTGCAGAAACTTTGTTGGCAACGAAGCCAACCTTACAAAAGAAATAACGTGATCGAATTTAAGATTTCTTCTAAAAAGGTGATTGGTGATGAGAAGTTTACCATTAAAATCCGAAATAACCTTCGGAATAGAAATACGCTGGTTTCACATGTGAAGTGCACTCAAAACTGCGGCGTGAGCATGTCCATATAAGTAGAAACACGTGAGAAGGAAGAAATAGTTGTGATACTTCGATAGCATAAATATTTATAATATTTCTTTTCATTCGACTCGTTGTGAGGCCAGTGCTATCATCCGGCATGCTTAGCATTGTAAATGCCTGGCATATAGTTGTTATTTTAACACAATTAGTTTTTGGTTCTAGTGTCCGTTCTGTTGCCTATTGTGACTGATTTCATAAGAAAATTTATTGATGTGCACATCCAGCGTTGTAATATGTATCATTTAAAGCAGTTTCAGATTATAAACGTTATTGCCGTGAAGCACGCTGTACTTAAAGAACAGCTCCTGTGGTATTAGAACCGTAGAACCGATGTTTAGAAGCCAGTCCTGAAAAGGCTGTTTCATTGAATATAACATAGCAACAAGCCCACACTATTACCCTTCTCAAAATCAAATATTAACAACAGACAGCATGGCGGTAGTTAGTTCACGGACTTCACCTCAATGATGATAACAGTTTCTATCGATAGTCGCTGAGGTGTCACTCGACAAATTCTATTTCCACTACGTACACATACGAACTGCCCATCGACTCTGACTTTTCAAAAACATCCACCAGGGAGTCAGAACAGAACAATCATATGTGCTTTTTAAGCAAGAAAAGCCCATTTCATAGAAGAAACATTCATTTGATTTGTAGGGTTCTGCGTTCTATAACCACGATATGATTGTGAGGAATGTCGTAGTGCATGGCTCCAGAAATTTCGACCATATGTGGTTCCTTAACGCACACCAATATCACACAGTACACGGGCCTCAACATTTCGCCTCCATCGAAATGCGTCCGCCGCTACAGGGATTCTATCCCGCGACTTTCGCCTGAGCACCCCAAGCCCAGTGCTATAGCCACTAGACCAACGCGTCGGGGTCGTAAAAGAAATATCAGAATAACTTCTCTCTTCCCAAAGGGTTCGTTCTACCCTAAATGTAACCGGCAGTAACCGGCTACCCTAACTGTAACCGGCTGAACTGTAACCGGCTGGGAAGCTCAGTCAAGCTCACAAGAGCTTTTTCTTCCCATGTCCTCCCCTTCCTGAAGTGGAAAATAAACTATTGATTGATTGATTGATTGATTGATTGATTGATTGATTGATTGATTGATTGATTGATTGATTGATTGATTGATTGATCTCTGGTATTAATCTGCTTTAAGCACTGGGTCCGTGATCTTCACCTTCGGCATCGTGGTTTGCGCAAGAACATTTACTTTCCAAGTATCCGCTATTACACTTCGCGTTATTTGAAAATCTCGGGCACATCAGAGACGGTAATATATGACGCTCTCGAATCCCTGGAGTTGCAGACTGCAATTCCCATGAGGCACAAAGAACTGAACGAGAAACGATACGGGGACAAATATGCAAGGGCAAATGAATTCTAAAATAATGCACATGGGACACAACATGCACTGCGCTGTAAAGTGATAAGAATACTCGTGACTAAGCTATCTTTGCTACATCTAAGTAACTGTTTGCTTAGGAATAGCATACGGTGGTTATCACAGCAGTTTCCTACTAAATGGTTTTCCCATCATGCGTGACCTTTTATACACCGGTAAGACATTATCCAATGTCACGTGTAAGATTAATTAGGTAATGAAAATAAAATGCTGCCTTACGTCGCGTGTTGCCGACCTCCTGAAAGTTCAATATTTTATTTACACTCTTCTTGCGATCGTCTGGCAAGGCCACCATGACAGGCGCATCATCCCTTCCTTTTTCTTTCGTTAGTTGTACATTCACACGGTAATAGGTTCTGTAAAAAAATAAGTACTTCAATTATTCTCGAGGTGCACCTTCGACGCGCACCTTGCATTCATTGCAGGCTTTGCGATAGTGAATCGGATGTTTTGTTCTGCGACATGGCATCGCGAAGAACTTGCGGCGTAGCAGCGGCTTGCAGCAATATTGCGTTTTGTTGTTTTGCTTGAGTCGCTCGTGACAGCCATGCAGACACTCGCGGTTCATTCTTGCGATTGTAGAATTCCTACTGTTGCCTCACTGGGCCCCATGTAGCACACAAGCAATGGTTAAAGCTACCACCAACACCGCCTAACGTTCTGTCGAATACTGTAAAGCCATCGCATTTTGGCGTCCGTGGTAAATCCAAAACTGCATTAGTCCAATGTTGCTTATCAGTCATGTAGCTTTCACGAAGCTCGAAAGAAAGGGTCTCGCCAACATTGTCCATGAATGTATTTTAGAACTGGCGAGCTTATATGAGCAATGGTTACCCCATCGCTTTTCACCAGTCTGATCCGCTGATCTGCCCTCATTTTTTTCAATTTTCATCGATGGCTATGTCAATATATTCTCGTTCTGTAGCATCGAATGTTATTCATGACCTGGTACTTCCAGCTTTTCCATGCATACAAATGCAGATACATTGTCGAGGCAACTGCATCTATGCAACAAGCAAGAAAATTCTGTACAGAATTCTTAAGGAGTCAAAATTGCTTCTTTTTGCCCGTAGACAATTCTCTGTATTTAGCGCCAGTTTTGGAAATAAACCTACCTAAAGTTTCTTGTGTTCACCACTTGTTCGTAACTTGACAGCATAGTACAGACTAACACTTAATGCATTTGTATAGAACGAATTGCGGAAAGGCCTCATTCACACGCGTGCCAGAACACAAACGGAATGTGTTTTGTTGACGCTTAATTGAGCTCAGAAACATTGAATAATTCGTTGATTCGTATGTTAGGTTTTGCGCGCCAAAACCACGAATATCAGAGAAGCCGTAGTGAAGGGATCCGAAAATTTCGGCACCTGGGGTTCTTTAATGTGCACTGGCATCCACGCCACGCCGGTCTCAACATTACACCTCCATGGAAATGCAGCGGTCGCGGCCGGGATTCGATTCCGCGACCTCCGGAACAGCAACTGAGTGTCATAACCACTAAAACTCCCTGTCGTCACAGACACTTTAGAAACAGTTGAAAAGAAAGTTCTGATGAAATAGACACAGAAGTGGTTGCCTAGGCCTCGCGGATACTTAGTACGGTGAACGTGCACATTATTTCATTGCATTTCATTTATTATGCCCCGCCAAGGGCATTACAGATGGGAAGAGGAAAATAGAAAAAAAAACAAAAAGATACAGTTGGTATCATGAATGTTAAATAGCACCTCAATATACAACGTTAACTAAGGCTTTGCGAGGCTCTTCGTAATTACTAAGGCTGGAAACTTCAGCGGAAAGGTGGTTCCAGTCACGCTAACTTCGCGGAAGGAATGGTTGTGAAAAACAATGGGTGTTGCAAGGCAAAACACCGACTTTGTAACAATGGTCAATGCGTTGTGATACATCAATTGGATGAAGGATGAGCTGCTCACACAGTTCATGATGATGATACAGCTTCTGTAAAAGTGAAACACGGAACACTTTTCTACGTGATGCAAGCGATGGCAGGTCAAGGTTGGATTTCATGTTGGTTACACTCGCTGTGCGGTTGTAGTTAACAAGTATAAATCGGTGCGGAGTTATTTTGAACCATTTAGAGAGCAGGGACTAGGTTGGCGTGACAAGGGCCCCATACCGGTGTCCCGTATTCGAGCTTGGGTCGAAATAGTTATTGATATAACAAAAGTTTCAAATTAGCTGGTACATTGAAAAAGTTGCGACGCAGGTAGCCTAGCACGCGATTAGCGTTTTAATTATGGTCTCGGGGTGAGGAGACCAGTTGAGGTTAGAAGTGATATGAACACCGAGGTATTTATATGAAGAAACTAATTCTAGCGAAATGTTGTCAAGGTAATATGGCGGCGGGATCCACGTTTTTCTAGATACTCGCATAACTACGCATTTGTTAGTATTTAGCTCCGTTAACCGGTCATTGCGCAATTTCGATGCAATAGTAAGGCCTGACTCATGTATTACGATGTCGTTAGTATTGGAAATTTATCTAAAAATGACACGGTCATCAGCGAATAAGTGAATATGAGAGATAACGAAAGAGGGAAGTTCATTATTATATATTAGTAATAATGGGGCCCAAGGACTGAGCCCTGCGGCACATCTTCGCACTATTCTATAAAATCGGAGTTAAAGCCATTAGTATACACAAACTGTGAGCGGTCAGAAGAAAACAACACAGCATAACGTGTACAAGAAGAACGAAGAAAAAGAAGAATGACTGTGGTGTCCTTTTTCCTCTGTTTTTCGCTCTTGAAATCACCGCGGTTCTAACGCACAGTTTCGAGATTAACCACGCGCTCACCCAGCTTTCAACCTTATCGAACTTCATTCTTACATGCATTTTACACTCTATTGATGATCCTTGTCGAAACATTTGATTATTTCCATACAAAGCACTGCTACAGGTGCGCCGCAGTTTCATCAGCAACACGCGAACTAGGAATAAAAAATTATTTCTATAATAGTGCGACGCTCATTCGATAAGCCATATCAGCAGGCCTCAACTCAGTAATATCATCCTCCAATCGTGTAGGTTATTGAATTCAGTATATAAAGCAATTCGCGCCTGGATGCGCGCGTACTGAGCCGGACGACACAAGAAGCCGCGTTCATAAAGCATCGAGCATGCGCGGCGTTAGGTAACTGCTGCGCACCGAGCACCTTTCGTCGTGGCACGGGGAACTCTGAGTTCGATTTCCCGTGTATCAACATGTTTTCTGAGTATTTTTTATTACGTGTTTCGTTTACTGCATCATATCCGTTACGGTAGTGACGTATAGGGCTATGGGACACCGGCATAAAACACTTCCGTGTTAAAAAATCGGAACATCTCTGATCGAAAGGTAAACGAGGCGACAACACCGACATTTGAGCAAGCCCATCGATCAAGCATAGGACAGCACAATGCACGCTGCAGCCCACGAGAGGTCGCTGCGGTGAAAATGCTTATATAAGCGCGTTCCAGACCACACATGCTTTCTTGCATCGATGGGAGCGAACGTAAGGAACGTGAGCGCGCTCTCCCCCGCGAAAAGCAACGCCGCCGCAGACAACGAGCTACCCCGAAGATAAAGGAGCAGCAAGCAGCGGCTAAACGGCAAAAACGCCAAGCCATCCCGGCGTTAAGAGAGCGGGAAGCACCGGCAAAGCGACAACGCCGACTACAAGCGACACCCGAGTTGAAGGCGCAGCAAGCGGCGGCTAAACACCATAAGCGTTGGCTATACCGTACGTGGAAGGCGCAGATGCGCGGTTCAAGCGTGATTTCCTGGACCGGAGCCTCGGGCACATCTGCAAAGTGTGTGATCGCCTGTGATAACGCGTTGACCAAAATCGATATGATACGAAACGAACAGGTGCGAGGCAACGCTGTCAGAATGCTGCAGCAAGAGGCGAGATAGGCTAGATCCGATCGAAAGAACCATTGGCTTTAGATTTGACGGACCACAAAGCAGTAATAATAAAGGGAAAACGAAATCCAGAACTCAATACAGTATAGGAATTATCACCAATAAATCATTGTACATACATACGTGTTGTCAATCATTTACTTGCGCTAGTGGGCAATGCCACGGGTGAATGATGGTAACACCGAACGACCCCCAGCTGCTTCACGCACTAGTCATGATCACTTCGTGGAGATGCGTGGGTTTTTTTATGACTAGATTTAAATATTGTTACGCAACACCCTCTCATAGGTTTTCCTTTTCCTTCATGTATGTTGTGGACCCTGAGGGTGTTTGAGACACCTAAATTGGGAATCAATAGCGAAACACACACGGGTGGGCATCTGCCACTAAACGAACATCGCACTTGTAGAAACCTTCCTCGTTGAAGTGTTTCCTGCACACATAATTTTGAGCCGATGGTTACTTGCGAAGCCTCGCCAGGTTTCTTGTCCCGCGGAAGGACGTGACAGACGCTAACAGCGGATTCAGTCGTCTCCAACCAGCACGAAGCTAGACAGCCTGCCATGTCCCTTCAATGACTTCCACAAGCTATTCTGATCCTTTGAAGTGTAGTCAAACTGACATACTCAGCTTCAATCTTTGCACTACATTTAATCGCTCATTAGGGAGATCTTCAACTCGCCTCGGCGCCTCCGAAGCAGACGACGTGGTTGAGTGCTCCCTCGTATCAAATCCTATCAACAGCAGCGCCTGTTTTTTCAGTGGCGGCCCTCGACGCAAATCATCAAGCTCTTCGATCTTCGCTCTCCTGGCAGCGGGCTGGCATCCATAGAGCAGCTAGCTTATTCCGGCTCTGAGAAGAAATCACGTGGGCTGGTAGCCCAATACAACCCACAGACAGCCCGATGCTGCCCGAAGATTGCAAAATTTAACGCAGGGACGGCTTGCATAAATGTAAACGAACACATGCGATAGATCGCTCCCTTCTCTCTTGCCCACTTCAAAATATGTGGCTTTACCGAACAGATGACGCGATATTCTCAAGCGACTGTATTTTGCAGTACGTTCACACATGTTCTCAAGATCTCGCGCCAATCGGCGCGGAATTGTTTCCTTCGGCGGAAGAAACCACCGACGCGAGGTATGCTGCCGTGGTGTTAACGTGGATAGGGCTTAACAAGCTCACTTTTACAGAGCGCGGAAATTGGGACTGTGCGACATGTCTGGCGCCTTGGCGCGAGGTCTCGCGAACGTGATAGTGTTTCCGAGAAGGCACTTTGCGAGATCACATCGCCCACCGGCATTAAAAAGTTCGCTTAATTTCTTCGTTCACTTGAAGATCGAAGCGGAAATGGCATACTATGTGCGCTTGTCTAGGCAATAAAGTTATGTTTAGAGCTCGTATGCCTCTTTGCATTTTTCCAGCTGATGAGTCGATACCTTCAGTCGAACTAAGGGCCGGGGCACTCAATGGATGTTGCACCCTAGTGCAAGCTAGTCGGTTTCGGCAGGTGCGCTGCATGATATAAATACTGAAGCGTGGAAAGCACACACACACACACACACACACACCAAGAAATAAGTATCCCTCTTCGTCTCTATTTTTGCACATCTTGCATGCGCTAGCATACAGAAGTCTGCACTCCATCGGAGGCCTACCAAAAACACAGAAACAGCACTGCGGTGCGTTTCTTGTTCATGTCCGCGTTTCTGTTTATCAACATTAAAGATGTAGTTGAAAGCCGAAACCTATCGGTTTCATCACAATCACACCCTAAAACGACCCACGGAGCAAAATGTATCTGCAACTTACCGTCTTTGCAAACTGCACAAGCACGAGATAACACCACACGAATGCTAAAAGATAAGAATGGGCATCACGACACCACACGAAGGCGCGCCGCTGCGTGTGCGTATGATGTCCTCAATCTTTGAGACACGAAGCAGTTGCAAGGCGAGAGGCAAGGCGAGAGTCCATCGTGCTGAACTAAGGAAGTTCAGATGAAAAAAACAAAAAACACAAGCAATGAATAAAAGTTTCACCTGTTCACCGCACCGCGCGAATGTACCATCTTCAATGGTGGAACAAGCTTCCCAACACAATATCAAACGTAATAACAACAGAAGTCAGAGGGGGACGTCCTTAAGCGCCCGTGCTGCAATACGCAGAGTACCTGTAAACATGGCGGCAAGCAAGCGCGACCATCACATTTTGGCGTATGCTAGCCAGAGATCTGCGAGAAAGCTGTGACGACGACTTTGTCCTGGCTGGTTCTGGCAACCCGCGAGTCGCCAGGAGCAGCCAGCCAGAGAAAAACGAACGCCAACAGGAAGTGCGCCGCTTGGTGGGCGGTGCAACCACAGAAAAACGAGTGCTCGCTGTCGCGCTCTGGCACTGCGCGGGCAGCTATAAGTGGAAAACCGAAGGGCCCAAATGGTCCGCAGGTCTACGCCGGCACGCTCGTGGTTGAACCAGGTTTACATTGGTACTGTTCAAGAAAGAAGCCCCATCTACCCGCCACAATACCACCCACCAGCCAATGGTGCCGCACTGTCAACGTGACGTTATGGCAGACCGCTTCCGTGCCGTGCTCCAGAGAGGAATCGGTGGGAAGCGCGGCGCGGAGGTGGTCTTTCGCGACGTCACGTTGGCAGAGCGGCACCAATGGCGGGGGGGGGGGGGGCTTGGCCGGCAGACGCTGCTTTTTTCTTGACCTGCACCCGAGCATAGTTATCGTTGAGCACCTCGGAAATCGAGCATATGTTGCACTTGGCCATCCCCCATTAACTCGACAGCGCCGCTCCATATGGTGTCCAATAAACCAGGTGACACGTAGCCATGTAGGCGTCAATGATGGCCGAACATTAAGACAGTTCTGGGTCGGTACCTCTTCTCAAAATACGAGACTTCACCACTGCTGTCCACGGAGCCAAAATATTTTTCCGAGGTTGAGCTTGTGCGTGCCTAGGACAAAATTCACGTGGCTGAGCAAGATGGACCCAGATGGCCTCTGCAACGCCAGTCGCTTCCTTATAGTTTTCGGAATGGTGTTTTGTCTCATCAGCACTGTCCAGTCATTGCAACGTTTTAGTAGAGTGGTCATGCGCGGTCTGCCCTTCGTCTTCGCTTATGTCGAATTGTTGACAGGTAGGAAATTCTTCGAAGAGCACCTGCAACCCCTTCTAGTACAGCTCTGACGACATCATAATACGGCCTTGCCATTCGTTTATCGAGTTCGGTATCTTCAGGATGGAGTTTATAGGGCATCATCTGGACGCCTGTGACATCTACCCACTCTCTTCGAAAATCGAAGCAATCGGGAGCTTTCCTAGGCCCAAAACAATAATCAAGCTGCGACAGTTCGTTGGCAGAGCGCAAGTTTACCAGCGAGTTATGGCCAACTAGGCTGCCATAATGGCGCCTCAGGATCATGTGCTTACGAGCACGAACGAGACCTCATTGCCAATTTATATGCCAATACTGAGGACATCTTCGCCAATATCAAGGGCTCACTAGCCAATGCAGCTCCTCTTGCTTATCATAACCCCACGGTATAACTGATCTTTATTACTGACGTGTTAACCATAGACTTTGTGGTCGAGGTAACATCTAACCTTACTTTTCCAAGATATAAATTTCAGCAAAAGCTCGCTACAGTACTTGCGGTATGTATTTGTTTGGAATTTAGCTTGCGCACCGTCACTTTTCATATATTGCCGAGGGTCGACCCTTTTACTATTTTCACGCATCACAATTCCTTGTAGTGTCTTTCCCGTATACAGTCGCCGACACAACGCCCAAATAAATCCGTCGTTCATTTCTTGTTCACATCGAAATTCTACACCGACATCGGACAGTGGCGAGCAGAATATACATGCGGACACTCTTAACCACGTGGAAGCCATGGTATCAACGCCACATTCTGTGTCAATCGATAGCTAGATACACGCTGTGCACGAAGCTAATCGTGAGCTCCAACAAAAACTGCCCTAATATGCACTATTCTCATTAACGATACTCTGCTTGAAGACGCCCACTTTGCTTACGACAGATCTTCAGGCACACAAAACTGTTAGTCAGAAAGAAGTTGCGCAGGCACCTTTTCCACACGCTGCCCGAAAGCTATCTTACCCCATTGTTCGGACCATCCAAACCCTTGTTTCTGTACTCTACATATATCCGCGGATAAACTCCGATATAGGCGAATGGGTACACATCTGTGCACCTCGAAAACTCCAAAACTTCGCAAGTACAGTTTCCCAGCGCGACAGTATCCTGAGCCTGACCAGTGTTTCGACTTTTATTACATCGATGTTCTTTCGCCACGACCACTGTACCTGGTATTTCTCTACTTGCTTACATCTATCCACAGGTTTACTCGTTGGCCACAACTCACGCCATTTCAGTAAAGCTGCGTTGCAATGGTCACCGTATCATTTGTCGCAACATGGATTGTCCGCTTCAAGCGGCCAACTACAATATTTACCGAGGCCAGCAATTGAAGTCGCCTCTCTCCAAGATCTCCAGCGCTTGCTTGAGGAGAATGGCCCTCGGACGGCCGCCTGCCGTACACAAAGCAATAATGCCCGTCTGTAACGGTTCCACCGACAGCTCAAGTCAGCGCTGGTTTCTCATGGCATGTCACCGCAATGGGTTAAGTGCTTCACTTTGGTATTTATGGTATCGGGTGCACGAATAATTCGTATATTGGGTGCTCGAGGGTGAGCTCGTCCATGATACTGCACTGCGTCTGACCATCTTCTTATCTTAGCAACCCATGGTACCTTTGTCTACTCAGCGCGTAGGTGCAGTTTCTTCCAAACATCTTCCGCAATCTGAAATCTTGTCCAACGCGAGCAGCTCCAGCGCGCCCCGCATACATTACCACTAACCTTGCCAACACAACCCAATGCAATGAATGGAGCACATGGCCACATCTTTCGGCTCTCTACCCACAATTCGTTATGACCTTCAGGTACTGAGAAAAAGCGAGTCCACATATATTGCGGATGTTGCCGGCCAGCTTGACACCAACGCACTTGAGTGGCCGAAGCTCGCCTGCTCCAAAGGCTCTCCCAAAATCACATGACTCAATTTAGTGCTGTACATCTCCATTTCCGTATGCACTAACGCTACTTCCTTCTGGCGCGTCCCCTAGTGGTACACCTGGTACTTTGTAGTTGAAGTAGGAGGGAGGGGGTGCCCTATGTAGCGCCAGTGGCATCGACGCAATCGTCCTCCGAAGGAAGCAATCAGGCGAGGCCTGGGCGCGGTTGCTAGGGAGACATGATTAGCGAAGCAATAAGCAGAAATGAGTGCTTCTTATTCGAATCTGTCTGGTTTGATGGTAAAAGAGCTCTTTCCTGGTAATTTCTACCTTTACAAATACTCTATTTACTATGAAACATATGAAAACGTTTATTACCGACCGAATTTTAAATGCTATATTCCATCAACTCTTGCCCTATGCAAGAAAGAACATACAGAGGAGAGAACAAGAGATAACATATAACACCATACAAGAGAGACCATGCAGGGCTCGCACGCGCAAAATTAGGTTTGGGAACAAAAATTGCACTCTGCACTGGAAGAACTGCTTGCTGTTAAAATCATCCTGATCATCATCAGCATGTCTAGGCCCACTGCAGGTCGAAGGCCGCTCCCAGTGGGTCACCAATTTTCCAGTCCTTTGCCAACTGCGACCAATTTATCGCGGAAACTTGTTGCTCTCATCGCCCTCCTAATTTTCTGCTGCCCGCTCCGACGCTTGCCTTCTTTAGGGATCCACTGTCTTAATCTTTTCACCAACAGCTATCTTACCTTTGCTTACATGTCCTTCCCATGACCATTTGTTTATCTCAATTTCGACTAATATATCCTTAAAGCACGCTCGTTCCCTGGCCATCTAGGTCTGTTTTTCTCCCTTAATGTTGTACAAACGAGTTCCCGTTCATTGCTGGCTGCATAGCCCTGAACCTTTAATGAGACAGGTTTCGAGTTCCCGTTCATTGCTGGCTGCATAGCCCTGAACCTTTAATGAGACAGGTTTTTGGCTTGTACGTCAGCACCAGTAGGGTACAGCTGTTGACATTGCTCTTGAGGAACAATGGTAAGCTGACAATCGTTATCTGAGAATGCCTTCCGAATGCACTCCACCACATTACACCCTTCTAATTATCTCAGGTTGATGGCTGGGATCACGGGTCTCTACTTGCCCGGAGTATATTATTGCCTGTCTATTTTCAGTGCATAGCCACGTATCTCAAGCCATTGTGCTCTCCTAGGGATATTGAGCATTACTTTAATTTTCTGCTCATCAATTTCGAGACCCACCCTTCTACTCTCCCTGTCGAAATCGTCAAGCTGCGAAATTTGTTCCCAGAGTGATTTAGCAAGGCAAGGTTGTGAGCGAATTTGGGTTACTAGGGTATACTCTATTAAACCTTAAGCACACCTGTTCCCGATGTAGTGTTCTTAATACCTCGTGCAAATATGTCGTGAATAACATTGTAGTAATTGCGCCTGATTGTCCTATGCCCTTCCTTACAGGCTGTTATAGAGGACTATGGTGGATGTGGTACCATTTTAGATACGCTCCAGTATTGTTACGCAATAGTTCTCTACATCCTGATTTCGCAATGTCTGCATGGTTGTTGAGGTTTTGACCATGTCAAATGCTTTCTCGTATTTTATGAAGGCTATATAAAGGGGTTGGGTGTACTCCTCGCATTTTTCAATAGCTTTATTGATCGCCTGAATATGAGGTATTGTTGAACATCGTATGCGAAACAACACTAGTTCCTTCGGTTGAGTGAAAGCTAACCTTCCACAAATTACGTTAACGATTACCTTGCGAATAGATTGTAAAAAACTCACAGTGAGCTGATCGGCCTGTAATTTTTCTAGGGATTGATGTCAGCTTTCTTGTGGATTGGGATGATGTTCGCGTTCTTTCGACACTCCATCACACTTCGGGCCATTGTTCTAGCATAATATGCCCACCCTCGTTCAAGACAGCTGCTGGTGTCTGATCCTGACGAGGGGATGAAGGGGACAAACATAATGATGCATGGTGCTTAACGGAGCATGATAGAATTACTGAATGAATGTTGCTAAAAGTGCTGGCTAATAATGAGGCAATTTCACGTATAATAGCCCATTCGTGTTGCCTCAGATGTCTGTCAGGCGTTGTCAGTGCACATTAAACAACCGCAGGGGGTCGAAATTTCCGTAGGCTTCCACTACGGTGTCTCTCCCAACCATATCGTAGTTATGGCACGTAAAAACTGTGAGTCAATCAAATCTCTCTCACATATACACTCCACCTCCACATTTGTCTCGTGTACGAGAGATACAGAGGATATACGAGATATACGAGAGGATATGTCCATTTTCGCTAGTTGTCCCCACTTCGCTACATTTTTGCTGATAACAGGCAATGACGGCAATGTGCTTGAGTCACACGTTCGACCAAACGCGAAATAGTATGGAGACCGCAAAACGCCTAGTAGAAAAAGTAACCGAGTACTCACACTGTAGTACCAACCAGGTATGCTTCCTTTAGCTCAAGCACGTTGCCTCGAAGCGACGTCATTTCATTGCATATGCATTCCGCGAAGTGTCCATCAGCGTCCGACAGCGAAAATGTTCTTTGTAAGATATATATTGTTTCCTGTGTATTATAAAACTGAAATAAGAAGATTGTGCATATGTAACATCAATTCAGGCTAAGAGCAATTATTATTTTGCGCATATGTCGCAATTACTACAATACACTTCCATAAAAATATTATTAGTTATAGCTCTTACGCGTTCATTATCTTCATTCTCTGTTGTATTTGCTAGGTTTTTGCGTGTAGCAAGCAAGGGATGCCTCGACCCTTGACCCATCTTTATTCCAACGCGAGGGTCTCATCCCAGCTGGTTTGATGCTAATGCTTCGTACACAAGAGCTTATTGGCCACTTCCCAGCACGCTACCGCGACACTTGACGCGATCTGGCAAAGTGACTGTTCTACACTTGTCGCAATGGCTCTGTCTAACGCTACCTGGATTATATGCATAAAAACGCCCAATAAAGTGCACGGAGGAACAACTGTCATAACACTGGTCGAAGAACATCAGACGCGTCATCGTAAGTTTCGTTTCTATTGAAGACAGGTGTGTTTGGCATCCGGCTTGATTCTTTGCTCTTTAGTTATATCTAGCATTAATACAGCACTGCAGTTAAGAACTACGATTAGTGTCTTTTAACAGCAGTCATCTGTTCGAAAACCACGACATGATTTTCACAGATGCCGTCGTTCAGGGCTCCCCGTTCCTGAAATGTCGACCGCCTGGCGTTTGCTAAGGTGCACTGGTATTGTACAATACACAAGGCTCTTCGCAATAGAACGCCAGACATTAAACTCGTAGAAGAATACCTATATCTATAACAGCTACTGCCAGGAGAACCCGCCCATATAAAATAAGACCACCGTAGAATAAACATGGGATGGCGCGCATACAGGGAGAGATTCCGAACTCATGAACGGAAACCTACCATCACTCAAGCAGAAACTATATAACTACTGCCTCTTGCTAGTACTGGCATACGGGATAGAAACTCGGAGAATTACAAAGAAGTTCGCAAGGAAGTTAAGAACCGCGCAGCGGGCGATGCAATGAAATATGGTAGGCATTAAATAAAGAGATAGGAAGACAGCCGAGTCGTTCAGAGAACCGACGGTGTCGCCGCTAATGAACGATGCTAAGAAGAAAAAATGGAGATGGGCAGGCCATGTGATGAGAAAACCGATGAACAGTTAGAACGACGGAATGCATAACAAGAGAGGGTAAGCGTAGCCGTAGACATCAGAAAGTAAGATGGGGGACGAAATTAAGAAATTCGCAGGTATGAAATTGAGTCAGCTCACGCAGGACAGGCACGGATGGAGAGGATTGGGAGAGTCCTTCGTCCTGCAGTGGACATAAGATGGGCTGATGATGATCATACAATACAAATAGGACAAAAGTCATGACCTGCTCTCGCAGAACTGCGTGCGTATGGTTTACATATTTCTATTAATTCTGTAGTGCTTCCTAAGCTGCATGAGGTTCGGTTGTTACTGTATATATATATATATATATATATATATATATATATATATATATATATATATATATATATATATATATATATATATGGCGCTTAAGCCAGCACTGCTCTCCAATCTCGTACGTTGGCAAATTTTGAAGCGGCCACTAACACACTCGTAGCCATTCCTCTCAGGAAAATCAGTCTCCATTTTTCTACTCCGCAGATTGCTTGGTTTTGCTGTTTCTGGCACTGTAAAGAAGGCTTCATGATTCAATCATGCTGACCACGACAGGATCCCAGTAGCGACGAAGTTCGACTGGATCAAGGATCCTCGTCGGTAAGCTAACTCATCGGATCCAGTCAGCAGGTCGGTGGTTCGAATGCTACATACAGTCTAACGATCACCAACGCCTGACTACGTGCGCTCCATGCCGAAATGGATGAATATACCGCGATAAGCCACGTCTGATGACTACATTGAGAACTCGCAGTATAAAAATAACCGAGCAGGTGCGTTATCTCTGTCACCACATCGAGCAATTTAGGCCTCAAACGACCGCGTAACAAGACTTTCGATGCAAAGGGACGCTTTAACTTGAGGTACGAGCTTCCCTCACTGTGCTACAGTCTTCTGATGCTGACATAATAGACGCGGGTTCGATCACGGCCGCAGCGATTGCCTTTTTAATGGAACCTAGAATTCTAGAAGACTGGGGTAACCGAGTAATGTTATGACAGGAAAAAAAACTAGCATTCAGCTCCATGTAGCTCAAGGCTACAAGGGCATTCCAAAAGATTTCTCCGGAATTAAAGCCTCTGATTTGCCCTAGAACTCATCCTGGCACGGGGTTCGAACCCAGAACCAACGCCTGCCCGGGGCGCTCGCTCTGTCAATTGAGGTAACCAGGCGGCTAGCCAGTGACAGCAAGAGGGCACTGTCAATCACTAGCATCCCGCTTGGCTCCTGATAGGCTATGCATTGGTGCATAGCTACCCTCTCGTTCCCTATGCATAGGTACATAAATCGACTACCGAGAAAACCTAATGAGTTTGTGTCGGACACTTAAGTGATTATCTTGATTAAGGCGCTTCACCAAATATGGATGGTAGTGTTAAACGATTGTCGGTTGCGCGACAAAATTGCAATACTAGCTGCACTGAAGCTTAAGCTTGGTTGAACAGGTGGACAACCGCAGACATGCACCGGTCGCATCTTCCAGTGAAGTTCTTACGTGGCTAGGCGAAGCGCTCGCGCTCCAACAAGAAACCACCGGCTCGTGCCGAATCGCATGGACTAAGAGATCTCCTCGGCGTTGCGGATAGGGCTCCCGTCGTTCGTGTCTGTCTGTCGAATGCCGTGTCTGTCCAATGTGCAATGCCACTTCGTTACAAGATTATCAGAGTGAGAAACATTGCGATTAATGTAGTGGTAAACAAAAATAAGTATGAAAGTTCACAGTGGTTTTGATGAAGCTTCTGGTCTAATGCTATGAGCCGCTCATCTCAGCAAACTCTGGCGGCAATTGTCTAGAAACCAATGTGCAGCATTTGAAGTTAATAAAGGTCTGATAATATTCCCATCCTTCGGTTATTCGTCGACTGCATCTTCCGTGTTTGCGTTTCATTAAAAAATGTTTTTTCTTTTTATTATTCAAACATTCGGTGTTATCTGAATGTTGGAAAGAGATTGAATATGCCATCCTAGTCAGCTTGCCGAAAATTACTACACTGCTCTTCCACAATGGGCAGAGACTGCCAGCTGAGCGTATTATGAGCAACCGCTTTTTACTGCAGCCGTGCGCGTGCTACGACGAAAAAAGCGATCAGGGCAACTGATGCTGATGAGTACAGATTAGGAAGATGTACATGTAATGATGCTATGTACTGATGAAAAAAAGGCGATCGTTTGTGGAGCTTACAATAATTCCCTCCCGTGGTAGAAGCGGCCGTCTCGCCGTGCTAGAGTATTACGAGATGCGTGCAATTATAGCTTTAGACAACATCAGTGCACGATCTCTGTCCAATGGCTATCGTGAGCTGTAGACCTAAGTGGCGAGGCCCAGCAGATGACCGGCTATACCTGTTGAATGATGTGATGTTTAGGAAGGTTCAAGCACTTTTGTTAGTGTGCTGTGGGGCAGAAAAGAGACAGGAAGGCGTTTTTAAACACTTATACGAAAAAAAAATGAAAATAACTGAAAGATATCAGGTGTGGCTGTCGTCGAAGCGTACACGACAGCACGCGGAAAAAGAAGCATGTGGGAGGAGTCCCGTGCTCCAAGTCTCATTGTCCATCAGCAGCGGCAGCCGCGTCCAGGAGATCCCTGGACCAGCGCGGGCTCTACTTCTGTCTCGGACGTCTCGTTCACCACCCAGGCATTGCGGTTGCACGTGGCGGTACCGTCCAGCACAGCATCGTCTATGCCGTGCTCAACACAGCCGCGGTGCGGCAGCTCAGCAATCGGCGTTCCTACCCTCAACCGTGACACCACCAGGCACAGCTCGAGTGTGGTAGTCAGGGACCAGAGGCCCACGTCACAGCCTAGAACACCGCTATGTACGGCTCAACACCGCTCGGTGACCCTTGATCTAGCCACTGGCCCGAAGACTGGTACCTGGGACCTCGGAACCTCGGCCACCCTGGACCTCGCCTGGCTCTGCGGTTCTTCGTACATTGGCATGCCCCAGGTATCGCCAGGTAGAACCTCTCTCGTCCAGGAGCCCGGGACTGCACTGCGCCTGACTCGAATTCTGGGAGTCACGCTCTTTTTCGTTTCTCCGTTCTAGGTGGTTTACGCTGACGTTATCGTGGTATTTACACATGACCAATGACAATGTAACGTCCAATAAAATGACTGCAAATTCTTCACATAAGCCCGGAACGCGGAGTGGTGCCCAAAGAATAATGCATCTCCTGGGGAAAAAGCTCACTGCTCGATGAGTACAGTCGTATCGGGGCTGCAGTACTTCATGGGAGGTACCAGTGTTGATGTGTTTCGCCCCCTGTACTGATGATACAGGAGGCGAAAGAAACGACACCTCCAGAACTAAAAAGTGGGGAGTGTCCATAAAATAAGAAGAAAGAATAAAAGCCTTTGGTGTGCTGCACATCCGCGTTGCAGGCGAATGTTACGAACTCCAGGATCGCGTCCCATTCCATGTAATATGTCATGATATACATGAGAAGCATGTACGGGAGCATACGCTGTACGCATCTGTGCATGTACGCAAGTATGTGCGCGAGCATATGGTGAAACCAGCCTGGCAGGTTCTTGGTCTGCACGTGTAAGTCGATGTAGTCTGATGAATGGATGTCATGAATGGTGGCAACAACTGGCGAGAGAAAAATTTTGCCACAGCCACTGAGGAAAATATGTCGACATCCATGGCACTGAAACATAAAATCGGTGTGAGAGGAAATTGTTGACTGAAGGGACTGTGACAGATTGCAGACGTGGCGTCTTGCCGTATCAGGTTAGATGGGCAGCGGCTGTCACCGTGCAGCGATTGCCAGTAGAGGTCTTTCGAAGGTGGCCGTACAAGTCTCTGCCACGACTTAGAAGGGCGAAGTAGGACGTCGAGGAAGCTGTCACAGGCCCGGACAAGCAGTTGTAGTCACTTGCGGTTCTGACAACGGCCATATTATGCCAAATTTTTGTCAGCGGCTCATGGAGGCCGCGTAATCTCTCGTAGGGCGCGTGGTAGCTTAGATAACCTGCCGTCGGGTGACCTTGAAACGACTGGAGTTCGTTACGTTACAGAGAACAAGTTGTTAGTTTAAAGATTGTAACGCCCATTGTGAGCCTTGAAGTCGGTCGTTGCCGACGAAGTCGCGGATTTACAAGTTGAAAGCAACGTTCAATGCGTTATAAAATAGTTCTACAGTAAATGTCGGCCTATCTGTGGGAAGCAAGAACAGATGAGCGTTGAGGTTTCAGCAAGTTGAGTGCCGAGACGTGTGAAGCTGTTGAAGAGTACTCAGTGTGTACATTGCAATGTAGCAGCGATGGTGATTCATCATTGTTGCCAAGAGGGCAGCGAGACAGAGCGTCCGCATCCTGGTGCTTCTTTCCTGTCGTGTAGGCGACTTCGAAGTAATCCTATTGTAAACATAGCTACCAAGGCGCACGAAGTTCTTTAGCGATAAAACTCAGCACAGAACGTTATGGACGGTAACGACTGTAAAATGGCGGCAGTGGCGATACGGCATAATTGTTTTCACTGCCCTAACACCAGCCCGACACACCAGCTCAGTTATAGTGTAATCCTGTCCGTCGTGGTGAGAGTGCGGCTAGTTTAAGCAACGCCTCGTTGACGGGAGCCCTTGTCATGCTGTTGGAGAAGAGCACCGAGACCATTGCCATAGATGGTGGTCCGCTCTTATCAAAGTGCTAACATACCAGGGTGGAAGTCATGTCACGCTTCAAAGTAGAGAAATGACTTTCATATGCGCCGGACAAACAAAAGGTGCGTGACTTCCGAGTAGTTGACGGAGCGGAGAAGGAAGCGCAGCTATGTTGCGTATGAATAGCCGAAAGTAGTGCAGGTGTCCGAGAAAACTGCGCACGTCCTTCTGGCGAAGATTACTGAGAAACTTGAGGATGGCAACACGCTCCTCGGGGTGTCGTAAAGCATTCTTTGCGAAGTGTACACGAACTTTGATTGTCTGATTTTTTTTGATGGTCCGTGTTTCTGTATTGAGGTTTAGGCCACTGTTTGCAATACAGACTTGGACTTCTTTCGGACGCTCTAAGTGTCGCAAGAAATGGTTGGAAACAGTAGAGTGTCATGTGGACAACAAAGACGCATCTTCGTTTCCAATGCATGACTCGGCTTCTGGAGTATTATGCCTCAAAACCACGATATGATTAGGAAAGACGCCGTAGTGGAGGTTCCACTGCAGGCCATTCAAGGCGTTATCTACCATGCACTCGAATGGATGTGACATGGCAGTGCATCACGCTAAATTTGTAAAGCACAACTTGTGTGCCAAAAGGGCTTTATCTTTGTCGGATTCGCGCAGAAGTCTTTTCCAGTAGGCTGATAAAAGATCTGGGCTAGAAAAGCATTCGGTGCTGCGTAACGCGTCTAGTGCATCATCAACCCGTAGAAGAGAGTAGACGCCTTTCCGCCTGATTTTTACAGTGTAAGCTCCTATGAGATCACAAGGGTCGTAGTTGTCCTCCAACGCCGCTGTCCGTAAGCACTATGGCGCCAATTTTCGAAAAAAAAATATCCAGGACTGAAGACGATTCAAACCCCCCCGTGCGTGTGAGTCGAGCATTCTACCACTGAGCTAAGCCTGTGCTTTAAATCATCGTTAAAAGTCCTGAGCAGATGTAAAGCCTGCCAAGGGATCGCATTAACAAATGTAATGATACGCGGCAAAACAGTAATATACCACTACGCATCGAGGAAAGTGGAGTGCATGAGGAATGCGAGGAATCATTTGAAAGAACACAGGGGTGCATGTTTCGTAGCTCTGCACATGGGTGCACGCTATGTAGCTCTGCTCCCATTACAGAGGCATCATCAACACCATCATTATGAAACGATCTTCTTCAACTTTTTCATCGTCATTGTTACAAAGTGCTGCCTCGTGAAGCAGTTTTGTCGTATTTAAAGGTGAATATTTGACAGAGATCGGCCTGGGTGGTACGGAATTCAAGGTGAAAAAGAGAGAGAGAGAAAAAAAAAGAAACAAAAAAATGAAGGCATTATAAGCACTGCTGCTGTCTGGTGCCCTCCAATCACCCCTGAAGAAAGGTCCGCGTGGGACCCGAAACGACGGATTTTTTCATCTTTTAAGTAAAGAGTTTTTTTTTTACGTTTGATGATTATAACTGGATGGTTTCCCCCTCTTTTCACCTTTAGTTTTGTCGTATAGTGCCATGCGTCATATGACAGGCCACGTGCGCTGCCCCGGCAGCAACCTGATATACCTGATGGCCCGATCACTTGGCCAGATTCCCAAGCGTTTACAATGGCCACTGAGAAGGTCGCACCTCCAACTTACGCTGCTCACTGTCCTGGGATTCCGCGCAGGCCTGGTGTTTTTCTTCAACGTGCGGTAGCCTATGCGAAAGCGCACTTAGCCGTCTTTTCTTTGCAATAAAAACTAGGGGCCGGAGGAAGGGCATATCTCGTGGAAGCATGTCTCACACATTGTCTTTGTATTCTTTTTCGCTTCTTATGAGAAACTTGATATGACCGCCGGTGAACAATGCGAGACCTGTCCGTCTCTATATGGTGAGTTGCGACAGTAGTCATAAGGAGTTACGGCGAATTGACGTCAAACAAAGAATGATGCTTGTTCAACAGAGCCAGAAGATCTCTCTGCAGCTGTCTGTTTAAGGTTTATAGCTGCTGAGAATTGAGTTGAAGGAGTAGTGAGCGGCGGCGTTTCTGACTCAGGTAGTACAGCAGAAAGGGCAGCAACTCCAGTGAGATGGGCGTTCACAGGTGATATTGGACACACGGACTAAATTATTTGTGATTATGGTTTATGTTTTAGAACATGGTTTACTGCGGTAACCTATACAGACACCTCGTAAAAGCGAATGATGCCATGGTCCTTCACAATTACACGTGAAGGAGTACGTACGTGCTGTAAGATAAATGCATCAACATCCGCAATGTTGCTAGAGTTAACAGTTGATTGCTTCTCCAGCTCGAGAAAGCAGGCAATCGGAGGATTCAACTACACGCATTCAGTCTTTCTTCTTCGCCAGCGGCATCTTATTGTGGAGACGCTAAGGGCATGAACAGACTCAGATGCAGATTAAGAAATGTGGTTGATCTCTCTGTCATAGGAATCGGTATAAACAGGAAAGTGAAACCTGTCTTCGCGAACTTGTGGAATGCATAAACGACAAAAATCAAGGGTTGGGAGATGGCTTGTGTACTGTAAACACTCGAACAAGTTAAACGTGGACATGAGCGGCACCTCGACACGCCGCAGGGATCCTCGAGAGCTTTACACAAGGCCAAGTTCTAGAACGACTCACACTGCTACGGAAACACTGAACTCCAAGCGCCGGAGGCCTGCGCAGAGCTTCCATCAACAAGGAGGGCCCGCAAACGGTGTCCCCTTGCAAGCGAAACCATACGGCTTCTCAGCAGATGCTTTCGTGAAAACCCAGCCCACTGCAGCAAGAGGCGCCTCCTTTTCTTGTCGATGGCCATCCTTGCATTCCCGGAGGAGTGCGCTTCTGGAGGAGTGCGCTTCTTTGCTTCTGTCGTGATCGGCCATCACAACAGAAGCAAGGAGGGCAGGAGGCCACAATTGGTTTAGACCACGGAAGAAGGAAAATGTGGTCATCCCATCGATTCTGAGGCTTTCAATCAGAGAGACGCGGGCATGTTTGCTGCTGGCGTCATAGGGGAGGCCGCCTCGCGCCGTCTCGATGGAGGCTGAATGCCTTTAGTGGGTAACGGAGTGGTAACAGAGAACACGTTCGTTGAAGATCAACTAAATGTAATCATAAAGGAGTGAGAACGAACGCTCCAAACTGCTTTTCGGAGGAAACACAAAAAGTCACGTATAATGGACAAAACGAATCTCTCGTTTTGCCTCCTTCTGTTGGAATTGAACAGCTCCGGTAACGGGTACCGTACCGTCCACTTACCCATTCAGACTCATCGGGGACGCTCCTCACTCTCCTCCACCGTAGTCGCCGCAACCCCAGTGTCAACTCTGTCAAGGCGATCCACGTAAGTGAAACGGAAGCTGCTTCTCACGCCGTCTTGGTGTTGTCGGCTTCGATGTGAAAGGTAACTGAGCGCGAAGTGCGGGGAAATTAAAAGGTAGAGCGGAATGGAAGGCGTAGGGTTTCAACAGAACGTTAAGCTGGATCGCTGCGGGTAAGTTTAATCAAGCCTGCATGGGGAAGTGATGCCTCTGGGGCCGGGTTCGTTGTACTGTTCCCAGGAACACATGCATTCTTCAAGGAGTGGGGGAAAATAGGAGCAAAGCTTTACTTATGCATCTGGTCATCGTTTTGCAATCCCGCGCTACTGGGCGAAGCAGGCTACAAAAACATAGGAGGGGGGGGGGGGTGATCAATGAATCGAATAGTCCTCATTGATTCAGTCGATTAAATAAAATGTGGAAATCGATGACGAATAATCATTTTGCCAAGTACCTTTCATCAGTTCACCTATCAATCGTTCATCGATTTTATCACCCCTAACAGGGAACGTTGCTTGCTTAAAGCTTGCCATTCCATAAAGTGCAGCAGTTTAATGGAAACTCTGCCACCATATTACTTGAATCCGGCTGAGGTACAAGAACGAAGCCACAGCCTGGGGGGCTGCACACGACCTGTCTGGAATAAGCGCCGCTGTCCACACTTGATGTGGGAATACAGACACAGACGTCCGAAGCGGAACGTACTCCGCGAGCACCTTGCCAGCGAGAAAGAATGGACGCGGCATGGGAAGCTACTCCTCCACTGGTGCTTGCGATGGTGCTTAAGTTGCCATTCTTCGCCTGGCGCCATAAGGTGCCTAAACGGAGAGAAGCGGTTGGACGGCGAAAACCACTCGATTACTAAAGTCGTAGAGTATGACAAGTCAGCGGTGAGAGGAAGGGAACGAGAAGATGGGGGGTTTTTAAGTTCCAGCGCTTGATTTTTTTCGCAACTGCAGTTATGTACTACATGAACCAGAATCCTGGCCTCAGGGGCCAGGCATAGCTGTTGCGTTCAACTCTTAAGCGATCCTTAAACGTCCAACAATTTTTCTCTGTAATCATGGCCCAAAAGCCTCGGAACGGATCTTGGCGGATGACGCCATTTCAATACTTATTCAACAATCACACCACAATTACTCAACAGATATTCAATAATGTTTTGGTGAGCTATATTCATGAAGTGTGAACATTGAATTCAATGATAGCTCAGGTCATGATTCTTCAATAACAGATTATGATTCAGCAAAATTCTCAACATTGACCAACAGCATTCCCCTACTTTCTAAAAAAATTTTCCGAAGTTTTTCCTGATATACTCGCGCAAGTTCGACAGGACGCAAAAGGTTCTTTCCTAGGAGATTGTAGTGGTCATGGAGAATTCCTTTCTCTTACCTTCTTCAAATCGTCAAGAGTGGGCCTGCCGCTGTAGTCAAAACTGGCGGCCACAAGCTCGAACATACAAATAAGCAGGATAAATGCCATGCCGCTAGGTGTACGCACACTATAAAACGCAGCACTGGCACTAATGAAGCGACAATTCGCCCGTATATATTCTTCTTGAAGAAGCAACGTTCTGTTTATTTGATAGTTCTTTTGGCTGAAATATCATAACAGTTTGTAAAAAAGGTTTCGAAGAATGATATTGACCACCTAGCCTTCTTTTTATTTTGGGAGTGGGCCTCAGCGAAGAAACATTGCCCTTTTTACGACTTTCAACAAAGCTGTTTTACTAATGTTCCGCTAAAATGTAGTACTTCAACCTTTCTCGTTAAGTTCAGCAAGCTATAAGACCTCAACTTTGTCAAACAATACTAGTTCTTTCTAATGATTTTTCTTAAGTCAGTTATTTAAAAGTGGCCTGATGCACTTCGTAGGACTTCTCTTATGCAGTATTTGGACTCCTCTGCATGCGAAAGGCAACTGTACTCTTCATTAAAAATTGTAAGTTCACTGAATTATCACTTAAGGGTTGTTACAGCACTGTATAAGGTAGGGACAGCTTGTTAACTGGCAGTCAACAAATCAAAAGTTCTGATCTCCTTTTCACATTATGCATCGCTTCTCATGCACTTTGGAATTCGCTCCCAAATGACGTTCTTTGTTCGCAGTTCTTTCCCACATTCACGAAGGCGATCCATTTGCTCATAGGGTATTTATCAGACTCATGAAACGGTTTATCCATGTGCTATGCCACATCTTGCATCTTGTCGTTCGAGTTGTACTTTTAAAGCGTATAGGTATCACATATACATTTCTTGTTAAGCACCCCAAAATATTTTACACATGCGCAATATCTGTACGGCTTTATTTTTTATTTATTGCTCTCATTATATGTGCTTCAATTTAGGCACATATCTACGATTACATTCTTCGCTCTTTGCATGCTGCGCCGCCACGGTGGTCTAGCAAAAGTTATGGTACTCAGCTGCAGATCCGAAGGTGGCTGGATCGATTCCCGGCCGCGGCGGCTGCATTTTGATGGAGCCGAAATGTTGAGGCCCGTGTGCTGTGCGATGTCAGTGCACGTCAAAGAACCCCACGGGGTCGAAATTTTCGGAGACCTCCACTACGGGGTCCCTCACAATCACAGCTGGTTTTGAGACGTTAAACCCCACAAATCAATCAATCAGCATTTTGCATGCTGCGCGATATACCCCCTCTGTTATTTTCCATTTTTATTGCGCCGCGCTGAATAAACGCCTCTCTCGCCTTCCGCATTATCAACGCTCTGCCGCGCGATCCACGGCCAATCCCCGTTGTGGGTTGCGCCAGAATTTCAAGTGAAAAGAAAACAAAGCAGAGACCGGCTCGCTCTGCCTGGGCTTGCAGTTCTCGCTCTGCCAGACGGCGCAGTTCTCTGGGATGTTCCGCCTCTTACTGTCACTGTGTCTTATTTATTTATTTATTTATTTATTTATTTATTTATTTATTTATTTATTTATTTATTTATTTATTTATATGCCCACACACAACCCACCATTACGGGAGTGGAATATATAAAGAAAAGAACACAGAAGAGCGCTACATTTCTAAAACAGAAAAACACGACTCTACAGATGAAACACGAAATTTACATGTTATTATGTATGTTTCAAACATGTCCGATCATCAGAAACGTACTAAAAGGCGTAGAACATCGGTGTACACAATCAACTGTTACACTCAAAGGCCCACAAAAGTGTATGAAAAAGCGCGGCATACAGACACATCAAACGTTTCTTGGCCAACAATTGAAAATTGGCTAGCATCCATCCCCATGAACGACCGCTGAGAACCATGAGTCTCGATCAATGAGGTCGCTGGGATCAAATTAAGTAGAAAGAGAGAATGAACTTTTTTCGTGGAATTCACCTAACGACTATATTCCTACTACAGCACGCGGAATTTTGTTCCATTCATTGAAATCCCTTGGGAAAAATCTGAATTTAAAACAATTAGTAAATGCAGGCGGTCATGGAATGTACATACTGTGCCTATGTCTGTTTGTTTGGATAGCTGCATGTTTGGATTTATTTATTTCTGGTCTTTTATTTACGCAACGACATCAAGAATTATAAGAAAGAGGAATTTCAGTCTTTCAATTGAAGACCTTGAAAAAAATCAGGGTATAATAGTAGCAACTGTAATAAGTTCTTAGGTGGAACCATGCCACCGATACATATCATAAAAGAACTTCAATGAGAGGCGCTGAACTTTGCAAGTTTAGAATGATTTTAACGTTTATGTATGCCACAATTTTTATTTCAGGAGTTGCCTTGTGAATGAGTCTTCTTTAGGGCAGTAGCGAATTCCGTAACTTGGTACCTACGATCTCTATATGAATGATCAAGTTATGATTAAGGTATTTATGCACTGACACCTCTGTTGAATAAGGTATTTATGCAATATGATTATTGTATTTGTGCACTGACAAGGTTTCATTGTATTTGTGCACTGACAGCTAGCATTGAGTTGTGGGGGTTTTACGTCCCAAAGGCGGTATTCTCAACGGAGTCTGTGTAGAGTAAAGCATTCTTTTTTCTCATAACCGACGTAACACTTTTGTGTCTTTAGTACAGTTTGCAATGTGTTGCATCATGTTTTAATCTTTTGCAAGTTTTATTGAACAAGGGTCTGATCATAGGGATTTACTACTTTCTTATATAAAACACAGTCGTCCACGAACAGCCGAATGGGCAATGTGATATCGGTCAGAGCGATTGTATTCAAGCACAACACACTGTTCTCTGTTGGATAGATCAGATGAAACTATTCAGTCATCAGTGGATTGGGAAAGTTTTATCGCTCTCTAAGAACCGTTTAGCGTGAGAAACCTTATCAAATGTTTGGCAAGTCAACGAGTATTATATCTACTTGCTTGCGTTCATTCAAGGCACAACCCAGCTAGCGCACAAAGCATTTATAACGTCTTCGACACGTATATCCGAGAGCTTGATGCCGTCGTCGAGACGGCGCGCTTGACACGCTTTAGTCTAAGTGCATTGAGTTGTGGGGGTTTTACGTCCCAAAACCAGCTGTGATTATGAGAGGTGCCGTAGTGCGGGCCCCTCGAAATTTCGACTACTTGCGGTTCTTTATCGTGCACTGACATCGCACAGTACTCGGGACTCGACATTCCGGCTCCATCAAAATGCAGCAGCCGCTGCCAGGATTTGATCCCGCGACTTTCTGACCAGCAGCCGAGTGCCATAACCACTAGGCAATCGTGGCGCGTCACTGTTTAGCCTAGAATTCTTCGTAAGTCTCGCCTTTGTACATTTGTACATGTTCTATGCACCTTTCACAATGCCCCACGAGGGTCCTGTAAGGTACTTGCAAAGAAATAACTATAGAAATAATGTTGCCGATAAACAACACGTTTCGTCAATGTTTCCGAAACGTGTTCAACACGGCTCAGAAGTGCCTCCAGAAATCCCGTCCTTCTGAATTTGTCAATCGGTTTAAAACTTACTAAAGACTTTATCAAAATGTTGTTTCTAAAACCTGAAGCATCATCTGAACTAAAGAAAAATTGTGCTTGGGAGCGGGACACGCCACCGAAATTTTCATCCGCTACCACCCTCAGAATATTTAATAAAAATTCTGGCCCTAGAGCTAATCCTCCGAGGGTGGAAATGGCACCAAGGCATTCGCACCCCGAAGGCCTTAACTCTGTGGTTCTGAGGGTGTCAACGGCATCAGAATTTTGGGGCGCACTCCGGTACGCGGGCGTCGTCCCCGCTTTATGGGACTAGCTGCTGTTACTAGCTGTACCATGAGCTTTCCGGAGCTCCAGAGTGGGAGGTCGTACCAAGTGCATATCGTCGTAGTTACTCCCTGGGAAGAAGTCCTGACGTTGCGCTCTGCTGTAACTCCTTTTAGCTGCCGGGTGATAGCATTAGCAGTAGAGCTATAACAGAACAGTAACTCATTCACTCAATCGTCAGCAAAGGCTGCATCAGTATTACCATTTAAGTCACAAGTAGCTGTCATGCATAGAAATATCTGTGTAGCACGTACTTTCTATGGTATAAAGCAAATCTTCCAAATGGCAATGGCATACCTTTCTACAACGAAGAATAGAGTTTCTTGACAACCGGCAAAACAAAGAGGCTCTTGTGCAAAGGTCTGAAGTCAGAACACTGCTACATTAGCATATTATTGCAAAAGTAACCAGCGCATGCTTTACAAAAATGAAAATGACAGCTATGATGAACTAAAGCCGCAACTATTCAAGCAGTACTACACAAGTAAGAAATAATTTAAATAGATCCGGAACTTATTACCGATAGAGGCTTACAGAAAACGTACTCGTAGTCACACAGTAATCCACAGTCAAACAACTATGTTGTGTTTTTCAGCATTATAGCGGCATATCCTGTTATACGAGAACAGACAGAACAATGGATGACTCTGCGATAGTTGCTTTCAGTCAATGTCATGCAGTATCTTCAACGCATAACTTCAGTGAATACGAAGAAAATAATTGAACTATGAAAGTGAAAATACTGCCTAAGACTACAGATGATGTATCGACACAAGTTTAAAACACATCAGTCAGGGGAAAATGAATGCTGAGCTAAACGACCTTCAAAGAGAGTGGCGCGTGAAATGCTAAGAAAATCAGTATGATGAGCAACATCACAGTGCTGAGAGCAATCTGTTACGTCAGCGAGCAACGTTACATCGAAGCGACCTCAGTTGCATAATTAAGCTACATAATCAGGCACTTGAAGTTGAATACACTAGAGACAGCATTTTGGGCGCTGCGAAAGCCATATTGCAAACCAAACCAACATGGTTCATTTGATAATAAATATACACAGATCACAAACACTTGTTCGATCTGTCGCCAACGGCGAGTTGAGGCTCCGGAAAAAAAAAGAGTACAAACGAAATCCAAACACAGCAACAGAAAAACACTGTAGTAATTCTGCAAAAAAAGGAAAAAAATCTCATCGTTTATTTCTCAAGCAACAGAAAGTAAGTGATGCAAGAACTAGCATTCATGAGAGTGCCGAACAAAGTAAGGGGTACGAACAGATACTTTAGTTACAGAGTACCTACATCGCCATAAAGGCATCACATAGGGGGAGAAAACATAACCAATAATACAGAAAAGCTTTTGCACAGATATACTCACAAATATAAGCGCTACTATACCATTTAGAGAGAGACATACAAGTAATGTGAAACAAATAGGTTTTCAAGATATATAGCAAATGCATTTGTTTTACAAAGGCGCCGTCACAGCATAGAATACAATAGTTCGTTATTTGACACATTTTCTTATATCATTTGATAAAGCGTTCCATTGTCTATTTGGCTTGGGAAAAAAGAGTAGTAAAACGCGTTTGTTCTGCAGCTATATGCCGAGATCTTTTTGTTGCTAACACAGCGAGGCAATATGTGATCTGGTTCCAGAAGACTAGATATGGCGATCGATAACTGTTTCACTTATATATTCGGTGCAATAGTTTGAGCCTTATGTGCTGCCTACGCATATGTAGCAGAGGCCATCCTAAAGGGGCCTTCATTTCAGAAACGCTAGAGTAAGGGCTGTAACTATTGTAAACAAACCTTACTGCTTGGTTCCGTAGCTTTTCCAGTCTATTATTGAGGTAATCTTGATAGGGAGCCCATATTATACAAGCATAATCAAGTATTGTTCTAACATGCATGAATTACAAACTTTCTTTAACTTCGCGGGTTGCCTGTTTGAAATCTCTTCGAATAAAACGTAACATCCTATTAGCTTTTGCTATGACGGCGTCATTCTGTTTATACCAAGTGAGTGGTTCGGTGAAACAGACTCCTAGATACTTGTATTCCGACTGTATGTCGATAAGCGTTCCATTCATGTTATATTGGTGCTGAAATTTCGATAATTTTCTCGAAGAACCTATGATACTGCACTTTTTAATATATAAATTCATGTTCCATTTTTTACACCAGTTCGCTACCTTATCTAAGTCTGTTTGCTAAGTATCTATTCAGTAGTAATTTCTCTGTAAATCACACAGTCATCGCAAATAGTTTAATGGGTGACGTAATTTTATTTGTTTTTATTTAAAGGATACTGCAGGCCCGAAAATGTGTTATCCAGGGGGCAAATGTACAAAGAAATACAATTAGACTACGCGAACAAACATTTGGAAGTGTCGAGAATACATATTGGGCAAGGAGTAGCTCTAATAAATATAAAACGAAAGCAAACAAGAAAAGAAGGAAGGAAAAAACCATATAATTTGTTCGACAATATCAGTTTATGTAGCTTAAAGAGAACAAGGGGCCCAGTACGTTTCACTGAAGAAAGTCCGAATAAACAGTTATTGGTGAAGATGCGGCGTTGCTTAGGACGACAAACTGGGTTCTTCCGTTTAGGTAGCTTCGTATCCAATTTTTAACGTCTTTGTTTACATTTAATGTATCAAGCATTACATCCAAGAGCTTATGGGACACAGTATCGAAAGCAGTGACATGTTCAAGAAAACATGCAACACAAATGTCTAAAAGTACAAATATCTATAAAATTAAATTATTACGCAACACATGGTATTTAACTGCAAAATATGAACATAATGAACTAAACAAGTGAAATATGACGTTTTTGCTACATTCGACACCATCGTGTGAAAGTAGCACGACATAATGAGCAGTAAAAAGTATAATTCATCACCTAGTACAGAAGTAGCTTTGTTCTTATAAGCGACTCAAATTTAACAAAGATAGAAAACTGTTTCACAGCGCTTGGGACGTTCGCAGAGTTAATGACCACGGCCAGCGAGTCTGTTACAAGTCCACTGGGCTGTACCATGCATTCACCATACTACACATTACTCTATGGTTCGAGGTTGAAGTGACCTACAGTTACACATCCAGTACAATGCAAGGAGGAGTAAAATATGGATAACCTCAATGGATGGTTGAACTTAACGATCTTATAAATGCGCATTGAAATTCTCAGCTGTCGCAAGTATTGAAGTGGCAATATGTGATATTGTTACGAGTGCTATCTAGACGCAACGCCGAGTGGGCACAACGCTCTGGCAAAATGGCGCCGGTACAACAGCCACGGCCCTGACGTCCTCTTCCTCTTTCTCCATGCCGCTGCGCTGAGATGGCTGGTTGGTATCATAGAACCCCCCGGCGGCGCAAGCACCGTCTCGGTGCTGAAGCTAGACATGTGCAGTCGAGGGAGGGTGATAAGGCTTCAGCCGAGTCACGTGAACTATGTCGTTCGCACCAAACGATGACGGGGAAGAATCGGCAGGGACGACCTCATACGTGACGTCAGTAACCTGACGAACGACACAGTAGGGGCCAGTGTAACGTGACAGAAGCTTTTCGGAAAGCCCCAGGCGTCGAGTAGGTGACCACAGAAGCACCATTGAGCCAGGAGAAAAGTGCACGTCTCGATGGTGGCAATTATAACGCTGCCTTAATGGTGCTGTGAAGCCTGTAGACGGTTTCGGGCGAGTTGCCGGGCATGGTCGGCGCGGGCGATCGCTTCACCAGCGTATTCAGTCGCTGTGGGCAGAACCAAAGGTAACCCGTGTCTTCGGTCGTACACGAGGTAAAATGGTGAATAACCAGCGGTGTCGTGGCACGATGAATTGTAGGCGAGGGTCACATATGGCAAATGAACATACCAGTCTTGGTGGTCAGCCTCAACGTATTTGGACAGCATGTCAGTTATGGTGAGGTTGAGGCGCTCCGTGAGACCATTCGTCTGTGGGTGGTACGACGTTGTGAACTTGTGCTTGGTGGAACAAGACCGTAGGATGCCAACTACTGCTGAGAGGAAGGTACGGCCGTGGTCAGTGAGCAATTGACGCGGGGTTCCATGCACTAAAATAATGTCGTATAGTCAGTGGCGCAACTCGTCGGAAGTGCTCGTGTGACAGCGTACCGCGTAGCGTAGTCGATAGCCACAGCGATCCATTTATTTCCGGAGCTGGAGAGTGGGAATAGGCCAAGCAAGTCGAGACCAACTCGGAAAAAAGGTCCGGGTGGAATGTCGATTGGTTGGAGGAATCCAGCTGGAAAGGCGGACGGCTTTTTCCGACGTTGGCAGGGCTCAAAAGCGGCAACATAGCGTCGAACAGAGCGGGCGAGACCAGGCCAAGAGAAGCGACGACGGACACGGTCATAAGTGCGTGAAACGCCCAAGTGGCTCGCCAAGGGAGTGTCGTGAAGTTGTCTGAGCACAGTCGTATGCAGGTGGGCTGGTATGACGACTAGCAGGGCAGGGCAAAGAGGATCGAGGTTGCGGGGATACAAGATGCCGTCTTTGAGGACGAACATCCGCAGGAAAGCGTCGTGAAGAGCTGTCTCCAGGCGGTCAATTATAGCTCGTAAGGCAGGATCGCGGCGTTGCTGGTTTCCAATTTCAAGCATCTGTGACACAGAGAAGACGGAGGCAGTGGTGTTGGGACCGAATGAGTCTTCTACAGGGTAGCGAGATAAACAATCCGCATCTTGATGCAAATGTCCTGTCTTGTACACGACAGAGAAAGTATATTCTTGGAGGCGTAAAGCCCAGCGAGCGAGCCGTCCTGTGGGATCCTTCAGCGAGGCTTGCCAGCAGAGGGCGTGATGGTCGGTGACGACGCGGAATGGGCCCCCGTATAGGTATGAATGAAACTTCGCCACTGCGCACACAAGAGCGAGGCACTCGCGCTCTGTGATTGCGTAATTTCGCTCGGCGGGTGAAAGAAGTCTGCTGGCATAGGCTACGACGCGATCATCTCCGCGCTGGTCTTGCACTAACACTGCTCCTATGCCGTGACCGCTGCTGTCGGTGTGAACCTCTCTTGAAGCAGATGGATCGAAGTGGGCCAGGATTGGTGGCGTCGTATGCAGAGTCGTAAGTTGGGAGAAAGATGAGGATTGATCAGGGCCCCAGAAAAACGGCGCGTCCTTCTTCAAGAGGACGGTGAGGGGGCGTGCAATGGTCGCGAAGTCCTTGACAAAGCGCCGGAAATAGGAGCGGAGCCCCATGAAACTGTGTAAATCCTTTGTGGACTTCGGAACAGGGAAGTCTGTAACGGCACGAATTTTCTCTGGATCAGGGCGCACGCCTGTGGCATCCACGAGGTGGCCAAGTACAGTGACCTGGCGACAAGCGAAGTGGCATTTTGAGGAGTTCAGCTGAAGTCCGGCCCTTCGGAACACCTCAAAAATTGCCGATAGGCGATCAAGATGTGTGTCGAATGTAGGCGAAACAACAATAACATCATCCAGATAAAATAGGCAGGTGGGCCACTTGAAGCCCTGAAGCAATGAGTCCATCATTCGTTCAAAGATGGCGGAGCGTTACAGAGACCGAATGGCATCACCTTAAACTGATAAAGACCGTCAGGGGTGACGAATGTGGTCTTCTCTCGGTCCACCTCCCCGACGGCTATCTGCCAATAGCCGGACCGTAGGTCGATAGTTGAAAAGTAAGCAGCACCGTATAAGCACAGTCTACGGCGTCATCAATACGTGGCAAAGGGTAAACATCCTTCTTTGTAATTTTGTTGAGGTGCCTATAATCTACACAATATCGCCAGGTGCCGTCCTTCTTTTTAACGAGCACCACAGGAGAAGCCCAGGGGCTGCACGAGGGCTGGATAATGTCTTTCGCGAGCATCTTGGCGACCTCCTGTTGAATTACTGTACGCTCCGATGCCGAAACGCGATATGGACGTCGGTGAATCGGGTTCGCATCGCCAGTGTTTATGCGATGAGTCACTACGGTGGTTTGGCCTAAGGAGCTACTTGCGAAGTCAAAAGTGTCGCGATAGTCTTCGATGACGTGGCGGAGGGCTTCAGCTTGATAGGACATTAAATCAGAGGAAACCATATTGTCAACGTCGACGCTGCTGGAACGGCACGGAGTTTCAACGTGGGTAGAGCTACGGCAATCATCCACTGGGAAGGGTGCGACGTGGTGGTCTTGGAGAGCGGTAATTTCGGCTAAGGACATGCCTTGCGGTAGTACTTGTGCAGTGAGTCCGAAATTGACAAGCGGCAGGCACCGGACGATTTCCAGTAATGGTAAGTACCGTGTTTGGAACAGTGACACCGCCCGTAAAGCATAACGCCAGCAACGGGTAAAATCATGTAATCACCGTCAGGTACAGCTGGCGTAAACGTTAAGTCGACGTACGTCACACAGTTGGGCAGAAGGCGAATAAAATCAATGCAGCATAGACGGCTCTGGGGCGGGTCGGTGTGATCGGAAAGGAGGGGCAAATGAAGGTTAAGAGAGCCGGCCGAACAGTGTATGAGGGCAGAATGGGCGGCTAGAATGTCCATACCGAGGATTAGGTCATGACTCAAACCATGTCCACGGAGTGCCGTCCAGGTAAAAAAGAACATTAGCGAGCATGAGCGTCGGATCCCACCGGTGCGTGGCGCTGACGCGCTCGTACCGGTTGAGCCAGGCATCAACGTCGGCAGTGCCATCGCCGGAGAAAGTGCCTGGATCCTGAGGGTTGGATAGCGTAATGTATGTTGTGGCTACAGTGGAAGAACTTGGCGGGGAGGAAATTCGGGGAGCAGGAATGGGCGATGTGTCGCCGATGTTAAGACCGCTCCGCAGTTCCATGGAATGTGGTACAGGGATCATCCACCTCCACCAATAATGTTACGAGTGCTATCTCGACGCAACGCCGAGGGGGCACAACGTTCTGGCAAAATGGCGCCGGAACAACAGACACGGGACTGACGTCCTCTTCCTCTTTCTCCATGCCGCTGCGCTGAGACGGCTGGTTGGTATCAATATGAGCGGAATAATGGGGCCGTGTGCTCATAATATATGGAATGAGACAGAATCCTAATCGCACATTTTTGGAGCTTGAAGATCGGATGTAATAAGGCATTATACGCCCCACCCCACGAGTCGATATAATACTTCAAGCGACTTTCAATAAAAGCAAAATACATCAGTCGCTAAAAGGGTTCTCATGGGCTAACGCTAATCCAGAGCAGACGCTGAATATGTGTTCTCCCCATTGGAGGTAGGTATTTGTCAAAGGTTACTCCACGGTATTTGTAATAACTCTTATGCTTGCAGCGAAATGCCATTCTCGTCTACATATACAAATATCACGCTATACAAAGCACTGTAATACTAGCACGTATACAAATCCGACAGGAAGGAGCACCACACTGTCAAGCAAGATTTGGAAACCAAAAATCACCGACTAGGTAGCTCGACTTATCTCGGTCTTCATAAAGGCAGGTACATGAATTTTATTTATTTTCTCAAAAGAAGTGAACAAACAAAGCATCGCAGATGACCTCTCCGGGATCACAGTTCAGCCAATGCTCTTTCTGCCTCGAGCAATGTAGCCAGAGCCCAAGTGATACTTGTTCGAAAGACGAGCAGGCGAATCTCAGCTGTGTTAGAAACTGAATTGGAAATTCCTCGTGCGCGCAGTGCAAGAGTATTTGGCTCTAACGTGGACCATAACTTCTACACCTGATTGGCATTGTTGGATGTTGAGGTTCAGCGTGTTCAAGGGCCCATTTAACTCGGACCTCGTATGATCCACCGTCATGCTATATAGGTTGCGCACCATAAATACACATAGCGTCAACAAATTTTCATTGAGGCCCTTAGCGTTCAGCAAGCGAAAAGAAAAATGTCCCTCTGGCGGCGCCTTCCTTGGCCAGGTAATACTAATGTGACTACTCAGTTGAAGTGGCGATCATTTAGAGGGGTAGCAGGAAACAGTGTGAAACGTTCCGCTTAAAGCAGTGCTTATTTGCACCGTGGAATTGGTTTCATGATAAAGCGGAGCTTTAAAAAATCACAGTTTCGCCAGAAGGCTGAAGCAACACATGCGATGGCAATGCGTGACATAATACACAAAGTAGCATCTTTAAGGGCAATCTGAATTATAGTGAACATGGCCTTATTAGGTAAGCATGTAGTTGCGCAAAGTAAAATGTGACAGCGCTGAGATAACGGCCGACCATAGCTGCTAGCTAACTAATGTTGTTTTGATGTGTTCTGGCCAGCGCTTCACAACGCGCGACCGCTCTCAGCGGCATGCACTTTGCACCATAGAGAAACTTGGCCCAGCACAGCAGCATCAAGCGAGCACGTTTCTTCCGGCACTCGTACACGCATTCGCGTTAGCGCTGTGTGGCGAGGGCGGTCATTGCGAGGCGCCCAAAACGGAGCACGCGATCAAGACGCTGCTACGCAGTACGCTGCATGCCTCATGGCTGCCGAGATAAACGAGGCAACCGCAAGCTTGTCCGCGAGAGAGCAGCGCTAAATGCTCCTCTGGCGCACCAATCCAAGCTTTCGAGGTCGTGGGGCGGAGGGGTGTGGGTTCTTGCCCGCGGACGCGTGAATCGCACCCGGTTGCGCGCGCGCACCTCGTGGTGCCTTTTCACAACGTTGAGTGCGGCCTCGTCATCGAGCAGGCAAGGTGCGTACGATTCTGATGTCCCGCACCAAGGAATCCTTAGAAGCATCTGATGGCTTACGAAACTACAGATGCGTAATTCTAAAGACCCTAGTGCTTGTTAGGAAGCGCAAAAGCGGACGTTTCCTACGCTTCGGTAAAACGACACGGTGCTGCCACCTACCAGTAGCTCTGCGTCCAGATGGCGTCCATATCTCACGCAGCGCTGCCTCCATTTCATCAATGCCAGCCGCATGCGGCCGATTCAACATATACGGGGCGCTGTCTGAGGCAAGGCAAAACATAAATGGCCGTTTGACTCTACAAGACATGCCCAGACAACGCAGGGAAAAGACCGACGAGCAGATTGCAGCGGAGAAGCGCCGGCGTGCCGATGCTCGTCGTCTCAAGCGTGCCCAGGAAACGCCCGAAGCTCGTGCCGAACCGCAGATGAACCGGGACTCATGTAGTACGGCCGCTAGATCGTCTTGACATTTGCAGCGAACCACGGAGATACGCGGCCAATTCATTTTTTTTTTTGATATCTTCCTTTTGACATTGTTCCACGGTTTGTCTAATATCCGTTACGAGAAGAGCGATAAAGTAGTTGCCTTCTCATACGTATGTCACAGCAGTATTATAGCACTGTGATTTCTGCTTCTCATAAGCCTCCAGAGGCACTTCCACGAAGAAAATATGTATTTGAACGTATATACTTTGCTCATGTGTCACGTTGTACTAAACACTGTAGAGGCAAAAGCGAGAGGTCGACTTGGTTAACTTCTCTTTTTTTAAAGCGCTGAACAAAGGTGTATGTGATCACTTCCCTTCACAGTTGACTACTACGCACAAATTCACTGTACTATGTTGCTTGTGTTGTTAGTACCAACTCCTTAATCGGTTTCTAGAACTTCTAGTTATGTGTTTTATACAGCGGGAATAAAGTACAGTCATGTTTATTTCTAACAATTATAAGCGCTATCGCTAAGGTTGCTCTGAAGTGACATCACAAAGAACCGAACGTCAGGTCATGTGTGTCTGTGTGTGAGTGTGTTTCCCGAATATGTAGCACCAGATAGAGCGGGACTGTACCGGTGTAACCACCCAACTCACGCTGGCGCCATTCTATATGCCATCTGTTTCAATAATCAACGCTCCTTTCTCTCTCGCCCGCACGCACGCACGTCACTAGTCACTGTGGCTTTGTCCAAGTTTATTAGGCACTTGTCTTCGATGTTGCATAAAGTGTCTTTGTAGCAAAAACTTGCCTCCATAAAAGCTTTAAGCTTTTCTATTGTGCTATCGGTAGAGTTGGGATACCTATCAAATACATCGACGTAAAGTGAACGGTTTACAAGTTTAACTTTATTCCAAATAGCCTTTATATCACTTGAGCCCGGCGAAATTGTGAATGAAATGGAATTTCTTACAGGAAAAAGTAGACGCCCTCCACTATTCCATCGGCTCTTTCTCCAAAGTGCAGCCGCAAAGAGTAACGCCAGCGTCATATACGCGCTTGCGGAGCCACTTTTGCACAATTCCCACGATATATGGCTCATGCTCGGTAGGATGCTTTCTAACACACCTAATTTGTTCAGTATACTTCGAGCATTAAAATTTATCACTTTGAAGCAGACATGGCACATCAGTTGAAGTCACGCATCCGGGGCTCGTTGAGTATCCGAGCACACATGCCATCTGTGATTTTGTCGTCTAAAGCGTAAACAGTGTTAATAATTTTATTGCGATAGCGATCATATATACACGATTGCCTGACATTGAAAAGAGCATCAAAGCAGCTAAAATTAATCTGGGAGTCAGGCTGGGACGAACCCGTCCTTCAGTACTTCAGGAACTTTTGGATTAAATGGAAGTTTATAGCGGAACGTGCACCGTGGCGGGGCGGTTTCTGGGAACGGCTCATAAATACAGTCAAAAAAACAGCTTTTCGAATGGCCTTAAAGACAGCCTTCCTCAACTACGTAGAATTTCAGACCATATTGCCAAAACTTGAATCTCCAGTGAACTGTCATCTATCGACAGTAATATCAACTCAGCTTGTAAAGCCCCTGCTTTCACCGGCTCATTTCCTGATCGGACGAAGGTTCGTCTCCATTCCTTACCGCGAAACCTTGGCGATACAGTCTAGGTGGACCAAAGATGAACTACAGATATGTTGGAGATAAGGAAAGGGAAGGGGTCAAGGGCTCGTTCATTATTTGTTAGAAACAAATAAAGTCTGTTTGCTCATTAAGATATGTTGGAGACGAAGACAAGTATGTCTGGATGCCTTTTCGAAGAGATCGCACAACGAATACATTTTATGGTTACCATCAGCTCACTTCGTTGACGGCACTTCCAGCAGTGACGCAAAGATCGGAGATATCGCACTTATTATGAATAAAATATCGCCGAGGTTGCCGTGGAATCTGGCCCTGATGGAAGAGACAATTCCAGGCCGCGACAAACGCGTTCCTCTTTGTCTCCTGAGAAAGTCGGGCGGAAGGAAAGTAGGAAGGGCGGTGAAACACCTATACCGCTTGGAGGCTTCAAGCTAACAACTTTGAGGGCGCTGTTCTTTTTGTTGTTGTTGTTGTTGTTGTTGTTGTTGTTGTTGTTGTTGTTGTTGTTGTTGTTGTTGTTGTTGTTGTCCTCAATTCTGGCACATACCCACCTTGGGGGATTGGCCAAGATGTCCGAAGTTCAAAGACTTAAGTCATAATAGTGCGAAATTCCAATCATAATCGAATATTCAGGATGAAATTAACGGTGAAGAGTACGAATTTATGAACAGAACCGGCCTGAATCAATTATGAATTTTTCAACAGTAGAGCATACATCACCTTGGCAATGTCCTAATGAAGAGGCTCCCAAAGACAAAATATTGTAGGCGAAGAATTCCAACCCAATCCTATGACGAGAATCTCTCAATGCGTGTTTTCTTTATGAGGATAACCGAGCACATTTAAGTAATAATAGTCGATAGATTCCTCTTTGCCGCAGTATGGACACAAAGGCGATGGGGCCAGCCCAGCTCTGTACATATAAACGTTTAGTTTTGGAATCCGACAACGTAATTGCGTAAAGATAAGTTCTAGTTTTCTGGAGGTAGAGGAATTTCTATACCAAGGGAATAAGAGGTGTCGATAGTCATTTAAATTAGTTGATAAGGTATTACCAGATTCTCGCCTTATCGCTCTCCTTCTAAATCCTAGTGTGAGACCATTGGACCTCTAAGAGATGTCCTCGCCAAGCTGTCCGCCGTTTCATTCCTTATAATTCCTTTGTGACCTGGCACCCATACCAATCTAATGACCGTTACGTGAATATAGACAAGGGAATGAAAAGTGCGTAAGATGCCTGAATCACTTTTATCATTAAGAGGTGTACATAGAGATAAAAAATCAGTGACAATTACGACTGATGAGGTCGCTGAACTTAATTTTCGCAGGGTCATAACAGCCAGAAAATCTGCCAGCAATACAGATAAGAAATGAGGAAGTCTTAGTGAAAATCTCCAGTTAAAACTTCGAAAAAAAAATGCCAATTCCAGATTTTTCATCTATTCGTGAAGCATCTCTAGCAATGATATATTTCATGGGCAAGTCATCTAAATGCTTTTCTAATAAATCGATGAATATATTCGGCGACAGCTGCCCAGCGTTGTTCGGATATATGTTATCAAAGATAATTTCAAGATTGTCTCTTTGACCAATGGGGGAAACATTGGATGACCGCACGTCTAGGGTGCCAATAAGTGCCTGCACGTACACTAGCTCAGGAGTGCGAAATCGAGGCCAGTAGGACTGAAAAAACAATTGAGGCTGATGCATGAAAACTATCTGGAGTTTGATAAGGTAATCGTAGCAGGCCTCTTCTATACGTTCTTTTGCAGCTGTAATAAACACCGTCACCGCATAGCGGGTCCCGGACTGCTGTCATTCCTAAAGCCGTTATTTTAAAAGGAAGCCTGACTTTCGCGGACTCGTGGAGGTTGTACTTCAACTTGCTGCACGCCTTCGTCTGCGTGCTTCACTATGCGTCCAGCGAACCTATCAACATGTTTATTTGCTGGCATCCACAGTGTCCTTCCATCGTGACGCTCGTCCGCTACGCGGCTCTCGGTGCCATCCGCCTGAACTACTACACTGACTGTACAAGACTCTTACGTTGACGACCTGGACTTCGTAACGGACAATGCAAGAACTGCCACTCATGTATATAGCCTGTCCTTTATTTCGCCAGGTAAATTTTCGATCGCGCTGAGCGCTAGGGCGGGAGCCTATGTAGCGGCGCAGCAGTTACATCTACCCAGTTTAAGGAAAAAGACGAGGAGTGTCGCGTGGGCTCGAGGCGCGAGCCGCGGGAGAGATTGAAACGCGCCAGTGCTCGGTCTGACGGGCAGTGACAACGGCACGGCTACGTCAGCCGCCGTCACGTCCGCTGATGCTGACTGAAGGAACAAAGTTTCGTCGCTTGCCTTTGCACCGGTTTCCTCGGTGTGTTTGCTTGTGACTGTAGTGGATGCGGTGCATGGCATTCGTTTGCGCATCTGGTCTGTGTGATGGTGAACAATGCAGTTGTCTTTATCTACAGACACCACTCTATAACCCACCGTTGACGTCATCTTTCAGGGAGTTCCTAGTCACCGTTTCCGTAATTTCGCAAAAAACACCGAATCGCCTGGCACGATCGTCCACTGTTCACCATCCACCGAACTCATCCGGTTGCTGGCGGTCTCCTGAGAATAAAGGAAATATCAAGCCTTGTTCGCAGTTTATAACCCAGAAGCATTCCAGTGGGTGAAAGCCCGGACGCTTGCGGCGCGTTCATATAAACGGCCTGGCAATCCAGAGCGACATCGAAGAGACCGAACTTTTACCTAGCCTGGCAGTAGCGCGCAGCGAGGTGAAATAAAAGCTCAAGGCGAGCCAGGAGCACTCGACAAAACGCTACAACGTAAAGCGCCACCCTCCGAGTTTCAAAGTTGGCGACAAGGTGGTATGCGCCATTGGTGCTCGCCACTTGACTTTAGACCCAGGCTTCCAAGGACCGTATGAAATTGTTGCTGTCCTGAGAACGAACTACGGCATCGGGAAGGAACGGCGACAAAGCCGCCAACATAGAACAGTTGCGTTTGTACCACGAGCGAAGGGACGATGCCGCTGAACTTGCTGACACCAGCATCGGTCTTCAGTTGGGGCATGGAGCTGAGGACAGCTCCATCTAGAACGGAAGTCGTGTCAGTGCCGGAGCATGGCTGTTCCGTTTTCTGTGTGGGAGTGTGTTCTTTTTTGCGCAAACACTGTTCCTCTGGCCCTCGCGGTAGTCTGGCCTGTGTTATATTACAGGGGCGCCTCGCCGCTGAAATGCGATACGTTTCTGTGTGCGCTTCTTTGGTGCTGTCCCCCTGGGGTCAAAGTTCGTCTCCACCGAAGAGTGTTCGAGAAGACGCCAGACTAGACAGCGAGCTCCGAGGCACGAACTGGCTCAGATCGTGGGAGCAGACGAATGTCATGTAGCAGTTTCGTTTAGTACAGTTATTCATTTTGTAATCAAGAAGACGATAAGGAGGGCCAGCAAGCAAGCCGCAGCGTTGTCGATGGTCTCGTGCCTCGAGCTAGCGCTTGCCCGGATTTTGGCTGCTTGACGCTTGCCGGTTGTCGGAGCTCGCCTTTGACGGTCGTTAGACGTCCAGACGTCAACAAACCACGTCTCATTTGGTGGAGGTGCGTGGGTTCCCAGTACCAATCTGGAACTTCGCTCCCGGACGCTTCAACCTGTTCCTGTCCCCAGCGTCATTATGGCTGACGCCAACCCTGCTCAGCCTGGACCTTCGGCAATCCATGTCACCTGCGGCGCCGTCCACCGTCAGCGGGACCCGCCAATCTTCAACGGCTCAGGTGACTCGGATGTTGAAGACTGGTTAACTGTGTACGAACGAGTAAGTGAGCATAACAAATGGGACGATCCAATGAAGTTGAGTCACGTCGCGTTTTACCTCGCCGATGTCGCTCAACTGTGGTATAACAACCACGCGACCACTATTCCAACTTGGCCTGTGTTTAAGACTTCCATTACGGATGTCTTTGGCCGGCTTACGGCGCGCAAGCTTCGCACAGAGCAGACCTTGCGTCAACGTGCTCGGAGCAACGTGCTCGGACCTTGCGTCAACAACCCGGAGAGAACTTCACGAGCCACATCGAGGATGTGCTCAACCTGTGCAGCCGTGTGAGCTCCGCGATGACTGAGGACGAGATCAAGCACATTCTGAAAGGCATCGAGGACGACGCCTTTCAGATGCTTCTCGCAGAAAATCCCGCCACCGTGGACGCCCTCATCTCATTATGTCAGAGCTTTGACGAGTTGCGTAAGCAGCGCGCAATCGCTCGCCAAGCCCTCACAATTCCTGGTGCGCATTCTACTTTTTCATGTTTGCAGCCAGCCCCCCACCCCGCCGATCAACAACCGCTGTTATCCACAATCCAGGATTTTATCCGTGAAGAGGTAGCACGTCAGCTCTCCTTACTACCTCTCACGCATGCGCCTACACCATCTTTGGCTCCGGACCTTCAACAGGTCATTCGCGCCCATGTTGCCGAGAGCCTCCCGCCTATGCCACAGCCACCACCTGTCACTGCCCCTCTAACCTACGCTTCTGTGGCTGCTCGCCCACCTCAACAGCCTGCGTCGTATTTCCGACCCGTGGTTTCGACCCACACCGCCCCGACGACCGTGCGTGCTGCGACGCCCACTTACGCGAGGCCTCCGGCTCCGCTCTTCCGACGCCAGGACTCGTGGCGGACGTCCGACAACAAGCCGATCTGCTACGCCTGTGGTGTCGCTGGGCACGTCGCCCGCTACTGTCGCCGGTATCCTCCTAGCCGTACGACACATTTGCCGAGCCTGTTCCTCCGCCCTTCCGTACGCCACCAAGGTACACCACGGATGATCGTCCGCCCTACTCAAACCGTCGCTCTCCATCCCCTCGACGACGCTCGCTATCACCGATGCGTCGCCGTCCAACTACGGAAGAGGGAAACTAATTGCTGCAGTTCCGGAGGCAAGAGCTGCACGCGACGCGAACTATCAAAGGCCTCCATCTCTTTCGCCGCAAAACGTCATCGATGTGAACATTGAAGGAACTGCCGCAATAGCGCTTATTGACACAGGGGCCGCCGTTTCTGTAATTTGTCAAACTCTCTGCCGTAGGATAAAGAAATTGACGATGTCGGTTCCAGGACTAGTGCTCCGCACTGCAAGCTCGCAGTGTAAGCTCGCAGTGCATTTGTCCTTCTGCCATGTGCACCGCGCATGTCGTTATCCAAGACGTACTTTACGTGATAGAGCTCTAAGTGCTGCCGTCATGCTCCCACGACATTATTCTCGGATGGGACTTTCTCTCACGTCATCGTGCCGTCATAGACTGTTCTCGGGCGGAAGTGGCTCTTACGCCGCTGCAAGACTCCATTTCGGCTGACCCTGTTCTCGACCCTCGCAAACTTGTGGTTGCTGAAGACACAGATATACCGCCGAAAACGTGGACCCTCGTCCCTGTCTCCTGCCCGGCCGCCCTCGAAGGAATGGTCTTGTTTGCCCCCTCCGATGTCTTTCTCCGTCGTCGTGGTCTACGTCTGCCGTTTGCAGTACTTACCTTGGAGTCTGGTACTGCGACGATGATGATTTCCAGCACATCCTCGACGCCTATTACCCTACTTCGTGGTGAGTGCTTGGGCCATATACAAGATGTCGAATTCCTCCATTCCCTGGATTTTACTGAGGACCAAGCCTGCCTTCAACTAAACGCTATGACGTCACCCGTTTCAAAATCTCCAGCTCCTGACGGTTTTTGCCCCTCTGTCGCCGCCGATCTACCGCCCACGCATCGCGACGAACTCGTCTCCCTTCTGCGAGAGTTCCGCTCGTCCTTCGATTGCGCCCAGTAATCTTTAGGCCGTACAACGGGTGTCGCGCACCATATCGACACCGGCTCTCATGCTCCCTTACGCCAGCGCCCTTAACGAGTATCGGCGGAAGAACGGCGTATCATCAACGAACAAGTCGATGACATGCTTACACGCGGCGTCATTCAGCCGTCGCAGAGCCCCTGGTCATCGCCTGTTGTACTTGTGCGCAAAAAGGATGGATCCATCAGATTTTGTGTTGACTATCGCCGCCTCAACAAGATAACTCAGAAGGATGTGTACCCGTTGCCGCGCATCGACGACGGTCTCGACTGCCTGCAAGGAGCAGAATACTTCTCCTCTTTGGATTTGCGGTCGGGTTACTGGCAAGTCCCGATGGCTGAACCTGATCGCCCGAAGACTGCCTTCATTACTCCCGATGGACTGTACGAGTTTAAGGTGATGCCGTTCGGATCGTGTAACGCGCCAGCTACATTCGAACGGATGATGGATAACATTCTTCGCGGCTACAAATGGAATAGCTGCCTCTGTTACTTTGATGACATCGTAGTCTTTTCTCGATATTTTCCCACTCACCTTGTGCGCCTGTGTGCTATTCTGAAGTGCCTCACATCTGCCGGACTTCAACTTAACATAAAGAAGTGTCATTTTGGTGCGCGCCAGCTGACGATTCTAGGCCACGTCGGCGTCCTCCCGGACCCCGCGAAGCTGCGTGCTGTTGCCGTATCTTTATGGCCGCCCCTTTGACGTTGTCACAGATCACCATGCTCTGTGTTGGCTCTCGTCGCTGAAAGGCCCATCAGGGCGCCTCGGTCGCTGGGCGCTCCGTCTGCAAGAGTACGACATTCGTGTTATATACCGGTCAGGCCGTAAACACTCCGACGCCGATGCACTGTCCCGCTCACCACTAGCGTCCGACACGGCTTCACCGTCAGGTTCTTCCCTCTCTCCAATTGACTTTGTGGACATGTCGTCGGAGCAACGCAAGGATCCGTGGGTTTGCCAACTCCTTGACTTTCTGGCTAACCCATCCCTTCGTACCGCTTCTAGAACTATCCGTCGCAATGCTTCCCATTTCGTCGTGCGAGATAATCTCCTTTACCGCCTAAATTACGCACCTGATGGCCGGAAGTGGCTGCTTGTGATACCACACCACATGCGTAAGGATATCTGCGCCGCTTTCCACAATGACCCGCAAAGCGCTCATGCCGGCGTTCTAAAGACCTACAACCGCCTTCGTCAACGCTACTACTGGCGCGGCATGTATGCCTTTGTGTGCAAGTATATCCGCGCTTGCATTGCGTGTCAACGGCGCAAAACTCCACCTGAACACCCAACTGGCACACTCCAGCCTCTCCCGTGCCCTGGCCGTCCATTCGACCGAGTTGGAATCGACTTATACGGCCCGCTTCCCTCGACTGCATCTGGAAACAGGTGGATAATTGTTGGCATGGACCATCTCACACGTTACGCTGAGACCGCAGCGTTGCCCACAGCTACTGCGAGAGAAGTTGCATTTTTCATCCTACGCAACTTTGTCCTGCGCCACGGTGCTCCTAGGGAACTTTTGAGCGACAGGGGCCGCGTCTTTCTCTCTGATGCTATTCCAGCATTGCTTGTTCAGTGCAACATTATTCACCGCACGACGAGCGCATATCATCCGCAAACGAATGGTTTGACAGAACGCTTCAATCGCACTCTTGGTGACATGCTGACAATGTACACTGTGTCCGACCAGACCAACTGGGACACCGCCCTCCCATTCGTGACGTACGCGTACAACACTGCTACGCAAGCGACCACCGGATTCTCGCCCCGCCACGGTGGTCTAGTGGCTAAGGTACTCGGCTGCAGATCCGAGGGTCGCGGGATCGAATCCCGGCCGCGGCGGCTGCATTTCGATGGAGGCGAAATGTTGAGGCCCGTGTGCTGTGCGATGTCAGTGCACGTTAAAGAACCCCAGGTGGTCGAAATTTCCGGAGACCTCCACTACGGCGTCTCTCATAATCAGAGCTGGTTTTGGGACGTTAAACCCCACAAAACAACAAAACAACAACCGGATTCTCACCGTTCTTCCTTTTGTACGGACGCGAGCCATCATGTACACTGGACACTGTGCTGCCTTACACACCTGACTCCAGTGAATACACACCAATTTCTGACGTTGCTAAGTACGCGGAAGATTGTCGACAGTTGGCTCGTTCGATGACAACAGACGCACAAGGTCGCCAGAAGCTTCGACTCGATTGTGACCGCTTCCCTCTCCACTTTCCCAACGGGAGCCCTCGTTTGGCTTTGGGTCCCCCCGAGTACGCCTGGACTTTCGTCGAAATTCCTCACACGATATCACGGTCCCTACCGCATTCTCACTCAGACGTCTCCCGTCAATTACGAAGTTGAGCCCTTGACTCCATCGCAGGATTTACGTCGTTGTGGACGAGAATTTGTCCACTTCAGCCGCCTCAAACCTTATTATGACCCCGCCATACTATCAACGCCTTAAGTAGACAGGAAGGCTACGCTCGTGGCCGGGGGTCATTGTAATTAAGAAGACGATAAGGAGGACCAGCAAGCAAGCCGCAGCGTTGTCGATGGTCTCGTGCCTCGAGCTAGCGCTTGCCCGGATTTTGGCTGCTTGACGCTTGCCGGTTGTCGGAGCTCGCCTTTGACGGTCCTAAACGTCCAGACGTCAATAAACCACGTATCAATTTCAACGTTTAAAGCATTCTCCTTTCTTCTTTACTCTGACACGTGCTAAAAATTCCCCAAGAAACTGTGTTTTGTTCTTTGCTATCCCGCTAGCCACTTTAGTAGGGTTAAGCTTTTGGCATAGTCCTGTAACCTCGTATTTAGCTTTCGAAATGAGAACATTATTAAGACAGTTAAACATAGACAAAAAAGCTTCGCTTCCTCTGGAATCCAAAAGGTTAAAAGGAAGAACAGCAAACCCCTTCATGTTTAATTCCAAAACAAACGAGACTTTTTCGTCGGTACCTAAATGTCATAGCCTTGTTGCCATTTCGAAGGCTGCATTTTAACAGCTGCTAGTTCTCATGGGTAAGCTGAGCGACTTCTTAATGCAGTCTAGCTCTCTCACTACAGGTCTCAACAGCGTAAACTTTGATCAACACACTTAAAATTCCAAAATAAATCGTAGCACAAGACGAGTCGGTAATGCCTCAGAAGCCTATCGTGGCTCAGTATGTTCACCGAACTTCCCACAACTCGAATAAGGTCAGATCGCAAGTGACTGTAAAGGTTGCCTTTCTGACGTGTGCGAAAATGTCATTTTTCAGACGGTTCCTTCATACAGCTAGTAGAACATAAGTCATACAGGCCGCTCTATTAATGTTAGGCTGCCAAAAGATGCTACGAAACCGTCCCGGTGGCTTCTTGTTGCCCTCCAGCAAGTCTGTCGGCAATCAGTTCTTTTACCAGATCAACACGATAGGAGAATAACAGTACAGAGAACTTACCGAGGCTCGGAGGTATTGAAGATTAGGGACAACTGCGTCAGCCCTGCCTCCGTCGGACTGGGGGGAAAATGTTAAACTTCCTGAGATCGCAATATGTTCGAGTATGGCGGATGCGTGCTTCTTGGATTGTTTTGGCTTGTTTTTGACATTTCGAGAGTATAAAACTGAAGTTGTTGAAAGGTTGCGTTCGTCCGTATTCATTTTCTTGTCTAGTGTGAAAATCCGTGCTCTACGTGAAGGCAATGGCAACACCTATCTCCTGAAATGCTTTCAATGTTACATTTGCGTATGCTCCAACTTGTCTTTGTTGCGTGCTAAGGCTAGGCGGTGGGGTGAGCTGATTCTAAATTTTCATGTCTCTAGCACAAGCAAACCATGCCTCTACATGTACGCAAAGTTGACACCGCTGCCTTTAGTTGGGCAAACTGTATTGCAGGAATGCTAGCTTTCCATTCTCGTGAAAGATCTTTTATTCCACGCTGCGGCAAAGGTTATAATTGTAAACCTCGGTGACCAATATTTTCAAACGATCTTCAATATCTCACAAAATGGCTTGATTATGTGATCTTTCGGCAGCACTTGAATAACACGTGTGTAGACATTGAGTAAATTTTCAAAGTAGTTTGCGAACCTCTTACTTAGCTACTGTCCTGTGAGGCTGAGCTGTTCGGCACAGAGACTGTAGATCCCAGTGCAAGTTCGGCGGCCCGCTGGTCATGGTGCAAGCACGAGTGCTCTCTAGAACTGACCGCAGGAATGGAGATGCTGCCGAGTAAGGACGGGGGTGGACCTGCGGCGCATCGGGCCCGTAAAGGTGTCAAAATTTTCGCGGAGCTATACTTATGCTTGTTTTCCTTATAGCCCTGCTGAAATTAAGGTGCTTTAAGAGGACTACAATAGTAATCAGTACGAAAGACTACCATAACGCTTGTTTTTTGGTACTAGACTAATTTGTTCATTAAGCATATTGAGGGCACAAAGAATGTAAGGAAATAAGCTGTAATGACGGGACGAAGAACGCGGCATGGGCCTCTATACCAAGGCAACAGCTTTTTAGACAGGCAGACGCGACGGGACCGAGACCACAGAAGTACAAGAGAGCCAGGCGAAAATTGCACGTCGCGGTGTCTTCGGTCGTACAAACCATGATGATTCTCTTGGGAGGCCAAAAGCCGATCACAGGCTACTTCTCTCGCGTGAGCAGCTCTGGCGATGTCCAGAGCATATTCGCTGGTCGGTGTCGCGGGACCTGGAATGGACGTATTTAGGGGTAAGGCTGGTTCGCGGTCGTACAAAAGAAAAAATGGGGAATAGCCGGCGGTGTCATGGAGCGACGAATTGTATGCGAATGTCACATATGATAACGCAAGGCCCCAGCCTTTGTGATCAGAAGAGACATTTTTCGCAAGCATGTCCGTAATAGTTCGATTCAGACGCTCTGTGAGGCCGTTGGTTTGCGGATGGTATGACGTAGTGAGCTTGTGTTTCGTCTGGCAGGACTGCAGAATGTCTGCTACGACTCTTGAAAGAAATGTCCATCCACGGTCTGTAAGGAGTTGTCGCGGTGCGCCATGTAATAGAATTGCGTCATGGAGAAGAAAATCAGCCCGTCTGTGGCGCAGCTTGTTGGGAGCGCACGAGTGACCGCGTAGCGCGTGGCGTAGTCAGTGGCCACAGCAATCCACCTTTTACCGGATGCACAGAGGGGAAAAGGGCCAAGCAAGTCTAAGCCGACGCGATAGAACGGCTCCAAGGGAACGTCCATGGGTTGAAGGTACCCGGCTGGAAGCGTTGATTGTGTTTCACGGCGCTGACATTTCTCACTATGCTGCAACGTACTTGCGGACGGAGCGAGCAAGCCCTGGCCAAAAGATGCGTCGCCGGACCCGGTCATAAGTGCTCGACACACCGAATAGGCCGGCCGTTGGAAGGTCGTGAAGTCCATGGAGGACGGCCGAGCGAAGGTGTTTAGGGATGACAAGCTGTAGGGTCGGGCCTTCTGGGTGAACGTTGTGGCGGTACAGGACGCCGTCTCGAAGAACAAACAGGCGAAGAGACTTGTCAGAAGGAGCTGATTCGAGGCATTCAATGATGTCCCGCAAGGATGCATCAGGGCGTTGTTCGTCGGCGACATGAAGAAGCTGAGATATAGAGAAAACGCAAGCGTCGGAATCATTATCCGAGATGGCGGGTGCGTCTTCGACCGGGTAACGAGACAAACAATCTGCGTCTTGGTGTTGGCGTCCCGGTCACGGTATAGTCATATTCTTGCAGCCTCCACGCCCAGCGACCAAGGCGGCCAGAAGGATCCTTCAGCGAGGAACGCCAGCATAGCGCATGATGTCTGTGATGACAGAGAAATGCGTGCCATATAGATACGGGCGGAACTTGGAAACTGTCCAAACAAGAGCAAGGCATTCGCGCTCCGTAATTGAATAGTTGCGCTTTGCAGCAGTGAGGAGACGGCTAGCATAGGCGATAACGCGGCTGTGTCCTTGTTGGCGTTGCGCTAAGACGGCTCCGAGTCCGTATCCGCTGACATCGGTTCGGACTTCTGTAGGAGCTGAAGGGCCAAAGTGGGCTAATATGGGTGGGGTGGTCAGAAGTCTAATAAGCTGTGAGAAAGCGGCAGCCTGAGGGTAAAAGGCACACCTTTCTTCAGAAGTTCCGTGAGTGGGGGGGCTATGACTGCGAAATCTGGCACAAATCGTCTGAAGTACGAGCAGAGGCCAACGAAACTCTGGACGTCTTTGGCAGATTGGGGAACAGGAAAAGTGGTGACAGCACGAATTTTCTCGGGATCTGGTTGCACACCGGAAGCGTCGACGAGATGGCCTAGGACGGTTATCTGACGGCGACCAAAGTGACACTTTGATGAGTTCAGTTGGAGCCCGGCCTTGCGAAAGACGTCGAAAATAGCGGCGACACGCTCGAGGTGCGTTTCAAATGTCGAAGAAAATACAAGGACATCGTCAAGGTAACAAAGGCACGTTGTCCACTTGAAGCCTTGGAGCAAAGACTCCATCATATGTTCGAACGTGGCTGGCGCATTGCATAAACCGACTGGCATAACCTTAAATTGGTAAAGGCCATCAGGGGTGGCGAACGCGGTCTTTTCTTGGTCTTTCTCGTCCACAGATATTTGCCAATAGCCAGATCTCAGGTCTATCGACGAGAAATACTTGCCACCGTGAAGACACAAGAGCGTCATCAATGCGTGGTAAGGGGTATACGTCCTTTTCGTGACTCGGTTTAGTGCACAATAGTCTACGCAAAAACGCCACGTGTTGTCTTTCTTTTTAACAATAACGACGGGCGATGCCCAAGGGCTCGACGAGTGTGCAATAATTCCTTTGTCGAGCATCTTGCTAACTTCTTCCTGAATAATTTTTCTCTGGGCGGCAGACACACGATACGGTCGGCGGTGAATAGGATCAGCATCACCAGTGTTTATACGGTGCTTTACGAGAGAAGTCTCATTGTGGGAATCCACAATGCGTGGGTAATGCAGGACATTTTTTGTCAGCGGATCATTTTGAGAATGCACACTTCGCTGTGGGAAAGGCGCAACATTTTCTTGTCGACGGCCGTGTTTGTGAGCCGCAACGCAACTGGATATCACACATGTCACACAGGACTAATTATGTAGCGCCCGTGGTTGTAGTCCATCGCCCAAGCAAAGCGCCAGCAGGACGCCGAAACATGCGCGGCGACAGAGGCGTAGAGACTAATCAAGCGCCAACTGCCCGCGGCTGTTCGAACAGTTTACGACTTCGCTCCATGCCGCTACATGCCAGTACCACCGCTGAGAACCAAGCGTGCAGGGCAAGGAAGGCGATGGAAATTTGAGAGCACTTTTGCTTGGCAAATATCTTAACCGGCCATTAGTTAGGAGCAAATTGTAAAATGCTGTAGCAAATACAGTTTCTAGTTCATAATGTAAATCGGTCGGTGGTGTGGTCGATAGTCCTTCCAGCGCCTATAGTCGCAACCTTGCTCGTTGTGGGTTCCATTTCTATCGTGTGGTGATTCCCCATTGTCAAATGTGGCAACCACTTCGGTTGCGGAAGTACGTCAGTGATTTCTTGGTGGACCCAGGAAGGAACAGAACATTAACGTGTTGAAATCGCTTGAAAGATCAACTCGCAGCGTTCCTTTCCGATGAACGTCACTGCAGAGAGGAATGCGAGATTTAGGAGGAACATCAACGTCAGCGATTTCTTGCTGGACCCAGGAGCAAAACATTAACTTATTCGAAATCGCTTGAAAGATCACCTCTCAGCATTCCTTTCCGATGAAGGTCACTGCAGACAGGAATCCGGGATTTAGGAGGAACATCACGATAATCGCATCGTCCTGAGCACAAGTGCACTGCATATCAGTTCTCCAAGCGATTTTATATTTATATATCATTCTTATGGCCCCCAAGCAGCTTGTGATAGCCACAGACCTAGAATAATATTGACGGTTGTAGTGCGATGCAGCTGCGAATTCGCGCCGCCGGGCTGCTGAAGCTAAGCTGTGAGAGCACCGATGAACGGCCGAAGCTTCCCCGCAAATATTTAGGGCTACAATGTACACACATACACACTAAAAGGCACCAACAAAAAGAATGCCAAGAAATAGAACGTACAGTTTTTTAAGGTTAATGATTTGTTGCCCACGATTGACGCCTTCAATACGTACGTAAAGTCGTTGATGACATATGGATAATCTAGTTATCGTGAATTTTGACTCGTGATGTTGTGTCAGTAAATGTGGAGTGAACGTCGCACGTTTACTGTGCTAATAATGTGACCTCCTTAAATGTGCAGGTCACGCAATTTCCCGGTCACACACAGTATACGCTCACTGCTGTGAATTAATTGAAGTAATATATACGCTTAAACCACGCCATCGACTCACGCATTGCGAACACTCAATCTCGCCGTGAAAAGCAATACGACAAACAAAAAACGTATCATCATGCTTTCTTAATCATCTGTGCGTAATGCACTAGTCCGTTAAAAATCTGTTAGAAATACGCGTGTCTTAAATGTGTCAGCGCTTCCGTCGCTGGGAAAGTATAGAAACAGAAAGTATAGAAACGAAACTAAGTGGCAATTTTACGCGCGTCCACCATAGTTCCTAACGCGCGCAATGCTAATATCGCTGATGACAGCACTTGCGCGGTGGTGACTGAAGGTTTTCTTTACTGATCAGATAATCAAAGTATTTGGTGCCAAGCAGTGTTACGCAGTTCCCGGCGTGTCACGGATACATGCCGCATGCACAGCGACAGGTAGTGTTTGTAAAACATCGTGGATCGACGGCAGAAAACCGCCAGGCAGCAGCTGATACAGGCTGCGATACCGGAAGTTAGTGTTTCCGGCGTCCGAGAAAACATGGCGGATTGCACTTTCGGGGATGTCGACAGAGTGCGCTCTATATTTTGGATTTAAGAGGCATGAGGACAAGGTAAGTCCGATGGGGGAAAAAAATGGAAAAGTTCTTATATAAGTTTTTACGAGTAAGCGGCGCACATCTCACCGCCCCGTTTAAAGGGGACGCTAATAGCATCCTTCCAACCATCCATCCATCCCTTATTGCGCTTCTGAACTGTGTTAAGCGCTAGCGTAGCTACGTAATAAACAAGCCGCGTGTTCTACTGTGGCGTACTTTTCTGCTTCTTCTGGCGCAACACTTGGGACATGAACTGGTAGTGGAGATTCTGCTAAAAAAAGAAGGAGAGGGAGTAGGATATAATGAACGAAATGGCGGACAGCTTGGCGAGCGCGTCTCTTAGTGGTCCAATTGTCCCTCTACTTCCGGCATCAGCGCTCATAACTGCTGCGAGATTTAGGAGAAGGGCGATAAAGCAGGAATCTAGTAATTCCTTATTATCTAATCTTAATTACTATCGACACCTCTTATTCCCTTGGAATAGAAATGCATTCCTCTCCAGAAAACTAGAAGTTATCTTTACGCAATTACGTTGTCTCATTCCAAAACTAAACTTTTATATGCACAGATCTGGTCTGGCCCCATCGCCTTTGTGTCCATATTGCGGCGAAGACGAATCTATCGAACATTATTTCTTAAAATGCACTCGGTTATCCTCATTACGAAAACACACATTAGAGGACTTTTTTCATATGGTTGGGTTGCAGTTCACCGTGTCTAATGTTCTGTCTTTGGGAGCCTCCTCACTAGGACATTACCACGGGGATGTGTGCTCTACTGTTTCAAAATTCATAATTGATTCAGGCCGGTTCGTTTCATAAATTCGTACACTTCACTGTTAATTTCATCTTGATTATTCGATTGTGATTGGTATTCCATAGTGCCTCAGCTTAACCATTTCAACTTCTACATCTTGGCCCATCCCCCAGGGTTGGTATGTGCCAGACTTGAAGGAAACAACAATAACAACAACGACAACAACAACAACGATGGCGTAGATGCATTAATAAACCGCGCTGTGTTTTGGGAACCGCGTTTCAGAGTGCTACATAAAGTGGTCACTCGGACTACGAACGCGACCTTCCATGGATCAGCGTGAGAATCTCGACGACCTCAGCCCTGGTACCGCCGTCACTGCACCCGGCCACGTACCCTCTTTCGGTGTTGTCGGAGGTACTAATACCGTAACGCTACCAACGTTGTGGCTTACCGATCCCTCCTTATGGTTCATTCAGATCGAGAACAAGTTCCGCATTCATCGCATCATGTCAGAAGGTCGCAAGCATGAGCTACTCTTCGAAGCGTTGCCGCCACAGGCAATGGCCGAAATACACGACATCCTCGTGGGCCCGCCTTGTGAAAGTCCATATACGACAGTCAAACAGGCTCTCCTTCACCGCCTCGTTCCGCCTAAGCATCGGCGCATTCAGCGACTTCTGTGCAACGAGGAGATCGGTGACCGCCGTCCCACACAGTTTCTACGTCACCTGCAACACCTGCTTGCGGACCAGCCGGCCTGCTCGGAAACTTCCATACTACGTGAGTTGTTTCTACAGCGTTTTCCCCCTAACGTGCGAATGGCTCTCGTCCCAGCTCAAGACAAGACTGTGTCAGAGCTAGCATAAATAGCCGATGATATGATTGACGTTTCTCCGGCGGTCATAAACGCTGCCCATACATCTCCGATTTTCCAAGCAGATTCCCTTCGAGAGACGGTAAAAGATATGGCAGCTGAAGTCGCCAACTTGCGTCTGCAATTGCTGAGCATTCGCGACTTAAATTACACCTCTAGTCCACAACGACTACCGCTCACGTCGCCTGCTCAGCAACGGTACCTCAACCAGCCCGAGCACCGCTTTTCATCGCAGAACACATACTACTCTCACCGGCGTTTTCGTGCCGCGGCTCGCAGATGTGTGCCACCCTGCTCATGGCGCATGGAAAACGCCCAGGCCGATCGTCAATAACCGCGGCGGGCGATCAACGCTTCGATAAAGTTCGTTATAGCAAGCTCATTTTCTAACGAGAAAGAGTGGGCATTCCACAAACAATGTTATTTTAGATTTCAGCCTACTATGTGCAAAGAATAACAGTACGTTGACGCAGTAGGCAATCACTTGGGCGTTCTTCCGGTCGCGCCTGGTGTACTATAGGTCAGCGTGTTGGGCTCCTTGCTCTTTTTATTTTACATTGATGATGTTGTTCGCCATGGCGTAGAAATACGATTCTTTTCTGATGAGTGTAGTTCCATTAAAGACTACAGCGACCTCAGTACTAGTCTGGCATTGTACATGAATTGTGTGTAAACTATGAAATGAAATGAGACTCAACAAGAGCAAGTGGGTCTGCATTCCAGTAACTCGCAAGAATTTCGTATTCATATAACTAGATATTAAGATCTTCAAAATGACATGTTATTACAAATACCTCGGCGTAACACTCGCTTCAAAGCTGTCTTGCAATTTTCATAACAATAATGTTTGCTCACCTGCCTTCTACAGGATTTGCGTCCTTAAGATAAGCCCCAGTAATGTTAACCTCATCTGCTACACTGCCCTTGTACGACCAAGACTAGAATTGTCTGTATTGTGTGGGACCCTCCCACTTAGTGCAGCATCGATAGTCTTAAACCTATCCAGTGAAGGGCCATAAGGTCTATTTTTAAGATTTTCCGTATTATACCTGCCTTCTGATTTACTGCAAGCACATGATATTCCCCTATTACAGGCACGAAGGCGAAAATTTGGACTGGAATTTCTTTCCCAACTCTCGGAAAAAAGATCTAGCCTTACATATTTCAATATATTTTTGCACCCTTAACTAGCAGGCCCCTTCTACACTGTAATGAAAGTGTCCTAACTACACACATTGCTGGCATGGACTTACGTTTCCTTATTTCCCGAGAGCCATTACCGAACGGAACTTGCTTACGAAAGCAAATGATCATTTTGTGGTGCAGCCTTTCCGAGTCTTTATTGTTGCTGCATCCTTGCAACTGTTTCTTTTGCATTCATTTTGTGTTCGCATCGACCACCGCTCTTGGAGCATGGTCTGCAGGCATGAATAAATGATGAAATAAGTACATAAATAAACTAATCGGAAAAACAAAACAATAATTACGAAATCAAAAGCACAAATCGGAGAGGCAAGGAATTATGGAGGCCGCTTCACTCTGACGTGAGAAGACTGCAAACAGAAGAGCTTGTGAGTTGACGTACCTTGACCTCGGACAGGCTAAGATTTCGCAAGGTCATTCTTTATATCGCTACCCGGCGAAATTTTTCTTTATGCTATATCTTGATGGTACCACTGGCATCGCCGTCGTTCTTGGCCCAATAACGTCGTAAGTTTTTATGGCGTCGTCTCAGTAGAAGAATTATATTGCATCGTACCAACGTTGTTTAACTGGTTCTGCATTGCACCAGGACAAATGTACAGCACGAGCAACATTACGGAGTCCTAGAGGCGATCTGCCAGGGCCTCGCTCTTCTCGAAACCGCACCCTTAAGTTCTCTCCGGGGCCAATTAGATTCGGTAAGTCTTCATCGAATCGGCGTTAGTCCAAAGTCGACAACCCACTATGGTGGTTAGTGACTCTAGCACTCGTCTGCTGATCCAAAGGTCGTGGGATCGAACCCTGCCGCGGCGTATGCATTTTGATTGGAGCGAATTGTTGAGGCCTGCCGACGGCTGGTGTCAGTGCACGTTAAACGACCATAGGTGGTCGAAATTTCTGGAGCCCTCCAGTACGGCAACTCGCAGAATCATATCGTGGTTTTGGGACGTTAAACTCCAGAAATCAATCTCAAGTGCACTCATACGCTTTCAAGTAGTGGCACGACGGTTTGGCTGACGCAGAGCTTCGCGGCGACGCGGATGTGGACATGACGACGTCAGTGCCGTTCAGCATCCCCAGCGCTTAGCTAGGGCGAGGGGATGGGGGAGGAGAAGTCGGCAAAACTAGGTAGAGCGTGCTGCGACGTGGAGGTGTCGGCACAGCTGGCATGGCGTTGCTGGTAGGTGGATGATGACGTCGTTGTTCGACTCCCACACTTCTATTTCACGCCCCTTCCAACGAGGCATGATTGCAAGAGAAGAAATAAGCGCGCCCGCAAACACCGCACATTCGTTATCTCATACGAAAAAGTGTACACCAGCTTATTTCAGGATGACAGTGATTCGCGTGCGCTCAACAGCGAATTTCAGGCATAAAGAGCTTCGCGGTCATGCAGTAAAAAACGTGAAGTAAAAAATTCACGCATCTCCACGAAGTGAACCATGACGAGTGGGCGAAGCACTGGAGATAGTTCGGTGCTACCGTAAATCACCCGTGACATTGCCCACTCATGCATGTAAATGAGTGACAACGTGTGTGTATATGTACACGCGCGTTGTCATTTATGCTCCTGGTCTTTAGGAGGTCTCTGCGCTCCCATGTCGTAGATCGTGCCGAGTTCCGGATTACTTTTACTTGAAGAGCGCGCTGCGAATACTTATGGTGCAACTACGCACAAGAGAACTCCCCCCCCCCGGCACTACGTTGCAGGACAAGATCCAGTGCCTATATATATAAGGTGGCCAGTGAGCGCGAGTAAAGTCCCTAGATCTATAACAGAAAAAATATCTCGGGATTTTAAGCGCGAGCAGTCAGCGTTTTCAATCAAGAAACTCGTTACCAGACGTTGCCTGCGTCAGCGTTGTCTCTCGCGGGCGACGGCGCGTTCTCGTTCCTTGCCAGCTTGGGCCAGCTGCTGCGCATGCGCAGTGGGGGTGTGGACGGCGCAAGGACGGAACAGGCTCGACCGTAAGCTGCTTCGCATCTAAGACGTCGAACCTCTTAACATTAACCCTATGGCCAGTGGCTTAACTGAGTTCAATAAACGGATGTACGGCGGCGGCGAAATCGTCGACAGAAACGAACTAGACAGGGTGCCGACCATAAGTTCAACACGTTACGTTCGAGTACAACGATGACTGCAATGGCGAAGCAAAATGTAGCAGATAACTCTAATGTTGCGGAAGACTGGCCTGCGCTTACGCGCACACAGCGTGCAAAGGAGCCTGCCCAGCATTCCCAATCAGCGTCAACGTCTAAGCCTACTTAAGCTCACGATGAGCCAAAGGTGGATCGACAGATCATCATTCCGATGCTGTAATACTTAGCTGCTGTCATGACAGAACTTTTGAGAAACCTTGGAACTCCAACCGCTCGAAGTGGTGTGCAGGTGTTGGACGCGCTGAAACCAATCTTAGCAACCCTCGCGTAAAGCCTTGCAGGCGTGTACCAGTCGTTCAGCGAAGAGGTGAAACAAGCGTCAATAATTCAGTGAAACGCCAGAATACTTCAATCTCGAATTTCTGAGTTTCTTCGGTAGATCATTTCCCACCCTTTCCCAAAAACCGTCATCAAATTCAATCAGGCTATCTGTATACGAATCGACGACGTCCCCAGTTTATAAAGAAAGCAGCAAAGTCCTGATGTACACTCACTGCGAGCTTGCCGACGTCATTGGCCCTGTGCCACCCCATGATGACAACGGATGTTTCCCAAACCGTAAAGACGAAAACCTGGCCTTCACTTTGTTGTATGTGTACTTATCACCCTTGGTCTACTTTGACAGGCAAAAACTGGATCATACCCATGCAGGAAACCCTGGCCTATAGAATATTAGGGTTGTTGTTAATGCCCACCACCCTATTAGGGGAACATCGCCACGATAGTCTAGAGGTTATGACACTCGGCTGCTGATCCGAAGGTCACGGGATCAAATCCCGGCCATGGCGGCTCCATTTCGGCGGAGGCAAAATGCTGAGGCCGTGCACTGCACTGTGCAATGTCAGTGCACGATAAAGAACGCCATGTGATCGAAATTTTCGGAGATCTCTACTACACCGTGTCTCATAATCATAGCTAGTTTTCGGACGTAAAACAACACAAATTATCAACCCTATTTGGGGAAGCTCCACATTTAATGCAACGCCCGCGATTGCCTTCATTCGTCTCTCATCATGACCTGTACTTGCTGAAGATGGAAGCCTGCGTTTTTACGAGGCTCAACATACAGAAGTTGCTTGGACTTGACATGCGTGTCACGTCGCTTCGCCTCATGCGTGAAGTCGTTTCTGGACGTCGAAAAACACGGGACCGAACATATACCGAGCTACTCTAACATCAAAGGCCTGTGTGGCTGTCACCCATCCGACACAATCCGAAGAATTGGTTGGTCTACATTCCAGACAACTGTTGAAAACGCTTGTCGCAGTGGCTTATCTGGTCTAGAGTAAGTGATAAAGGATGCAGTACAGACGGCGATGCGCAGGCTGATATGCTCCCCAAGGCGCACGACTTGTCAACGTGCTGAGCAATGATATAGAGGCACAAACTCGATACACGACCCAAGGGCAGCCAAGTGCATGCAGAAGATGCAATATCGTATTGATAATCTTTAATCTCGGCGCTGGGCAAGGTTTTTTGAGTCTCTGGGCTCCGAACGCCTCTATCTCACACATGGAGAACCATGTGAGGTCGGCGTACGTTTTCTGAACACCAGTTTCCATACAGGGCATTGACACTTTACTGAAGACGACAGTAGTTGTAAGTAGCTGAAGATTTCTATACGAAGACTGTAGACCATTCGACTAGCACAGGACTCCTAGCTGCTGAGTACACTCCATGGTCACTGGCCTCGTGTGTCGGCGTTCCCTTTACCATTTAGGAGCTGGACGCGGCCCTTCTGTACGGAAATAGGTCATCACCTGGTTCAGATGGCATCTGATTCCGCATATTGTACAACCTTGGTCAGCAGGCGCCAAACGCTTTGCTGAAGGCGTTCAATGACTCCTGGCGTGACGGACACGTCCCACAAGAATGGTCACCTGGTTCCACTTTTAAAACCTGGGAAATTTTACATTGTTTTGTTTTTGTGGGGTTTAACGTCCCAAAACCAGTTCTGATTATGAGAGACGCCGTAGTGGAGGGCTCCAGAAATTTAGACCACCTGGGGTTCTTTAACGTGCACTGACATCGCACAGCACACGGGCCTCAACATTTCGCCTCCATCGAAATGCAGCCGCCGCGGCCGGGATGGGGAAATTTTACATGATGCTGTGTCCGGGTATCGTACTGGGTTCTGGCACTGGGTTTATCTACATATATCCTACACATACACTGTCTGGGTGCACTGTCTCGAGGATCGGCCCCCACACGCACACATACTGCCTGGCTCCACTGCCTCCACGATCGGCCTACATGGGGCCACCCGCACACGCTATAGCAACGGCCCAGAAAAAGCAATATTGCTAAGGACCCAGGTGCCGTGAGGGACCCACACGGACAAGCCTCGACACTAAGGTGCTTCGTCCCTAAACCTTTCGCCAGAACGCCTCAATCAGTTCTTGTGTGCATTAGGTTTTTCCTCTTCCACTGAATTTTCGCTAGTACGAATGCCCAACTCATGTAGTATTCGAATCTTCTGATGTCGTGTAATGGGGATGAAAAACCGTTCGATGTGTACTTTGACGACGACAGTGTTCTGAATGAGCTCGGTTACTCACCATTCTTCATGATGATTGTGCTCCGGTATGTATGTATGTATGTATGTATGTATGTATGTATGTATGTATGTATGTATGAATGTATGTATGTATACCTTATTTTTCCAGAAAACCAATAGAGAGTTACAAAGGGCGAATAGGGAGACAGCGACACATAATCGCTTGACCAGCCCCAAAACCCGTACAAAACAGAAAGGTTAAGGAAAGATCGCTAATTTCTGCAAGGGCGGGGGGAGGGGGAGGGTGAAATGACTGAAAGGGATAGACTGGAGAGAGAGAAAAGCCGCTGTGAAGGGTTCCCGAAATTTTGACCACCTGGTGTTCTTCAACGGGCACTGACCACGCACAGTACACGGGCCTATGCCATTTTCACCCCCTTGAAAATGTGACTGCCGCGGCCGGGATCGAACCGGTGTTTTTGGGGTGGCAGCCGAGCACCATAACCATTACACCATCGCAGCGGATGCAGCGCCTTCTTTACGGCGGTGGACAGCCTCTCCTCTCACGAGTATCTACCAATATTTTGTTGACAACCTCCGTCTTATGGGAGTCATTTGCTGGCTACGCACTTTGCTCGGTAAGGGAGTGCTGGGAAACTTCCCAATGATCATGTTTTGTCAGGCCTTTGAAATATTATTCTTAAGCCTGAAAATGATATTGTTGCTCAATTGACTTGGCAACTTGCAGAACAAACGCTCACTTCTAGACATTATCTAGCACTCACCCATGCCTAAGAGCTTGCGCGCTTTAACTAATTCAGCACTTCAAAGTTTCAAAATTTAAGTATGCCATTCATTATTGTGACAACGAAAAATTTATTTCTCATATTTATTGGGACAAGAAAAGGTCGGGCCGACTTTCGCCTGCTACCCCATGTTCAGACCTTTGAGCTTTTCCTCAAACCAAGTTTTGCACTCCCTTTCGTAAACAATGTAAGGCTTTCCAGTGGGGCACAATTTCTCGAACTCTTCCTTGCAGTTGTGGAATGCTGAAGTCAAGTGGTGGTTTTTTCTCCAGAAAAGCAGTTCACACCTTCCGATTCCTAAAAGACAAAAATTATTTTATCGTTTCTTTTTAAAAATTTAGCAAGAACCAGAAAAAATTTATGCCGCTTATGTACTAAGCTTACATGGCGTGGTTATATTTTCTAAGTTTGGTTGAGGGGGACTAGACGAATAAATGAGGATGGCTATACAAACCCAACTACAAATGCATTCACTTTCGAGCTAGCAGTCATGGAACAGTTTTGCTAAATGAGTTTTTCCTTACCGACTATTTGATCGACTATCATTCTAGATACGCATTGAAATTACTGCAACGCCTGCCGCGCGATCCCACGAAAGATCAGACGCGCATGTCCCGTCGACATTTTAATGGGGTAGCTGTTCTGAGGTCTGCAATGTGCGCCGTCCCTGATATCCCCGATGTCCGCTCTCACGCAGAAGGAAAAAGCGTACCCGCTCCTACCATGACTTACTAACTATGCTATATAGTGATTATGCGAGGGGCAATGTAGAAGGAAAACAGAAAGATAGAAAAATGTCTCAGGTTGTCTGCGCTGTCTATCCACCCACTACCTACACACTTCCCCTATCTCACTGCTACATAAAAGTGATAGTGTCAATGACAGTGCTACATAATAATGAAAGCAAAATGTCTCTGGTTGCGCAGAAAGGGAAAATAGACCTACGCTAGCGATCGACCAACTGCTACATCACGCCCACTGCTACATGATACTGATGGTTACAATGATTTTGGAGTGGTACCGCGCGCACGCACGAGCGTAGCGCCTCACCGCCGACCGCTGCACCCATCCTCGTGCCCCGGCTGCCCACTGGCGCGGACCACGTCGTCGCTGGAACGGCCATCTCTGAAGAGGAGTTTTCGGACGCCTCGTGGCAGACGCCCGGATGCCGTGCCCAGGAACGACGCCGACGGGAACATCTAAGCCAAGCCGAGCCTATTGTTGAAGCTAGTGCATCGGATCATAACGCCCGAACCTGAACCTCGACACCAGGCTAAGCCACGTCCGCCTCCAATACGCCGACGTGCGCCGCTCCCTCTTCATTGTGACAGAAGACCACTGTCGAGCGTCATCATTTCCGTCAACAATAAAGCGCCTACCAACTTACAAGGCGTCATCGAAGGCGACCAGCACTTGCAAGAACCAGCAAGAAGCAGAGCCAACCTGCATAACGGCGAAGCCAAGGTAATGGTGACGAAATTCAACAACGAATACAGGCACCTGAACAGGATTACGGCGGTAGCGCACCCAAGTGATTTTGTGGAAGTAAGCAATGCCTTCGCGGTCGCGGATTCTCGGGGACCCGCAACGACAATTGCACGTCCATATCGTAGAAAGACCCCAAATTCCGATCGATCTGACGAAAGTGCCACCGTGGCAACTGCATGACGCCCTGCACAAGGCAGCCACCCGCGATCAGCCACCCGCAAGTCAGGATCGTCTACGGACGCACCCCACCCCTTTTGCACTAAGTGTCATCGACTCACGCCATGCCCGGGCGTATCTCCGTGTCAAGTCTATTATAGTGGGCGGCGCACAAGCCATCGAACTGCACGTTTACGCTCCCCCTCCTTATGACGCCTTGCGAGGCATTATGTTGCACGCATTCGACGACTTTTCAGATGACGAAATATTGACGGACCTACGAGCCAGCAACCCCGACATGCGTATTGTGAGTGGCAGACGCATGAGCTAGGCACCTAGTGCGGGAACTCATGAGCAAGACCCTACGCAAGTGCATATTCTACCACGGCACCAACATAAGGCTCTACCCGCTCTACAAGAGGGTGGAATCGTGCTAAAACTGCCGCAACGGTGGTCATCGCACGGATGTTTGCCCGCTGCCCCGAAGGCAGCGGCGCCGCTGCTGCGGCGAGGAACACGCTCCACCTGTAGAGGGCGAGGCACCGTCGTGTACGCCGCGCCACATTGTGTGCAGTGGGGCACACAACACCGGGAGCTCAAATTGCAAGTACACCTTCATTAAAAAGAAGCCACCCCAACCGCAAGGGCACCAAGGTGCCCAACAAACTGCGTCAACCACCCGACGCAGCCCGTCTCGCATCAACAGCTCAAGCCGCCACTCACAATCCCCTCGATACCATTCCACACCCTTCCCACAACTTGAAGTCAACTGCGGCCAGAAAATCCGCGGTGACAGCAGGCCACGATCTCGTGCCCGAGGTCCCGGTCAGCTCATTGCTGAGTCAGCAGAACCCGCTCCCACACATGGCGACCAAGATCCCGTTAAACCCGACGAGCCCCTTCGAGGGCCCGTTCGTCTAGCCATGGTTCTGGAGCAGTACATGATATGGTAGCCTGGCAGCAGGGCCCCCCGGCGCCGCTACTATCTCCCCATCCACAGGTAAGGAAGATGGCAGAAGAAGAAGAAGGAGAAAACTTTATTTCTGCAAGGTAAGTTCCCAGGCGTAGGAGGAGCCCTCAGTCCAGGGCCCCTGTGGATTTTGCCATCTTGCCAGCTCTGTCGATCAGCTTGAGCTGTTCATCAGGCTTCGAGCAGGATAGCGCAGCCTCCCACTGCTCCGGTGTTGGTGCTTTGTTTGCTGGGACTACTGTAGATTTTTGGCAGGCCCACGTAACGTGGTACAGTGTTGGGTGTTCCCCGCATAGCGGACATTTATCGTCATATGTTGTGGGATAAATTTTACTAAGTAGGCTCAAATTGGGGTATGTATTAGTTTGCAGTTGTCTCCAGGCAACCGACTGCTCTCTACTAAGGTCTTTATGGGGAGGAGGATATGTCCTCCTTAAGGCTCTTTGTTGTTCTAAAATTGCTTCATAACGTCTTGTGACTGAGCTCAGTTCCCCGTCGTGGTGTGCCCCCCGGTTGGCGTATGCTCGGGCGTTGGCGTCCGCACGCTGGTTCCCTGTCACAACTTCATGGCCTGGTGTCCACGTTATGAAGCATCTCGAGAATGTGATTTTCCTCGCTTTGAGGATGCGGATGGCCACAGTGGATATGCGTCCACTGCTGTACCTTCTGCATGCTTCTTGTGAGTCCGTAAGAATTTCTATTTCCTCCTCGCCCTGATGGGTAATGGCGAGCGCGATCGCCGCTTCCTCAGCCTCGAGGATGTTGTTGCCTTTGATGGACGCGCAATTCACTTCCCTAAGCTGGTGATCAACAACGCTGGTTACCGCTCCGGAGTGTTCTTGGTATGTCGCCGCGTCGACGTATAATACATCTTTTCTTCCGGCGAAATATCCCTCATGAGCTTGCGACCTTGCCTTCCTTCTGGCCTTGTGTAGTTCTGGATGCATGTTTTTCGGTATTGGGCTGATCTCGATCTTCTCTCGAATATCCTTCGGTATAGACTCCGTGCTGTTGATTTCTCTGCAGACATCCCTCATGCCCAGTATCTTCAGCGTGTTCCTGCCTGTCGGGGTCTGCATAAGTCTCATTTTTTGCGAGAGAAGATGGGCCTCGATGTGTTCTTGCACTGTGTTGTTGATACCCAATTTAAGAAATTTATCCGTCGAGGTGCTAACCGGTAGTCCGAGAGCGCATTTGTAAGCTTTCCTGAGGATTGCCTCTAACTGATCCTTTTCGTGCTCGAGTGGCGTTTGGTAGGGGACACTGTATACAATCCTACTCACAACTAGGGCCTGTACTAGCCGACAAGTGTCTTCCTCCTTCATCCCTCGTCTTCTGTTGGAGATTCGGGCGATCATCCTCGTGATCTGCGCTGTGGTGTTCGCGAGCTGTCGGATTGTGTAATCCAGACGTCGGTTACTTTGTATCCACATGCCAAGGATCTTAATCTAGGATACTTCGGGGATCTTCCTGCCCCCTATGTAGATCTCTATGGAGTTCTGCACGTTGTATACCCTTCTGTAGACCCTGAGCACCTCGGATTTCTCCGGGGAGCATGCGAGTCCGCAGTATTGGGCATATGCGTGGACCGTATCTGCTGCACTCTGCAGAAGGTCTTGCTTTTCTCCCAAATATCCCTTAGTCACCTAGATTGTGACGTCGTCTGCGTAGATGGCATGTCTGATTCCTTCAGTTTTTTCTAGCTGCCGTGCTAAGCCAGTCATAACAATGTTGAAGAGCATGGGCGATATCACAGAGCCTTGCGGTGTTCCCCTCTGAGGCGTGTTGAAGGTATCAGTCCTGATGCCTCCTATACCAATAGTGGCGGTTCTGTTACTGAGGAAGGCTTTAACATAGCTGTGTATTCTGTGCCCGCAGCTTAGGTTGCTAAGACCTTCCAGCACAGCCCTGTGACTGACATTGTCGAAGGCAGCCTTAATGTCAAGCGCGAGCAAAATATGTTCTCCGTATTTCGGGACGGCAGTGAGCACTTCCTCCTTGATCTGCAGAAGGACGTCTTGTATTGAGAGGTGTTTTCGAAACCCAAACATAGTATGCGGCAGGAGCTCATTATCCTCCAGGTAGGTCTCCAACCTCTGAAGCACAATTTTCTCATATACTTTACCTAAGCATGACGTCAGCGAAATCGGTCTAAGATTTTCCAGGCTGGGAGTCTTTCCGGACTTTGGAATCATCACAATTTCTGCATGTCTCCAGTTGTCCAGGATGGTCCCGCGTTCCCAGTGTTTATTGATGAAATCTGTGAATCTTTTGATTGACCTTTCGTCTAGGTTCCTGATCATTGCATTGGTGATGCCATCCTTGCCTGGGGTGGTGTTCCTTGTGGCGGAAATCATCGCGTGCCTGACTTCCTCTGCGGTGATAGGCTCATCTAAAGCGGGGTTTTCCTTGCCCGTGTATGCGAAGCTGCAGGCTATGTTTGTTGCATCCCCAATATAGCGCTGCTTGATCACCTCTAGCATTTCCCGGTCTGTGCCTTGAAATTGGTGCGCGATTCGTTGGGTTGTCTTGCAATTTTCAGACTTGGTCATAGTTGGGTCTATAAGAGCCCTTAGCAATGCCCATGTTTTTTTCCAGCCGAGGGTGCCTTGTAGCTCGTTGCATTTTTGGTCCCAATTGCGCCTTGAGAGCTCTGTCGCATACTCTTCAGCTTGTCTGGTGATCTCGGCAATATTAAGTCGAAGCTTCCTGTTGTACTTCTGCCGTTTCCACCTTCTTAGTAACCCCCGTCGAGCGTCCCATAGGTGTAATAGACGTTTGTCCACCTCGGGTGTGCTGGTTGTGAGGGTGACTTCTCGGGTTAGCCTTTTCTAGTCCGCCTTGATTCCTGTTACCCAGCTCTTAATGTTTGTGATCTCAGTATCTTGGGACTCCGCCCTAGTTTTTCTATATGCCTCCCAGTCGGTTAGTCTGGCCTGGCCTTGTCTTTTTCTGATGGGGAGTGTTTCTATCTGGATGCGCAAGATACAGTGGTCGCTGCCAAGCGTTTCCCCTTCGTTTTCCCATCGAGCCTCCCGTACTCCTCTGACGAATGCCAAGTCGGGGCACGAATCTCGGCTGATACTATTTCCCACTCGCGTGGGTCGCGTGGGGTCCGTGATGAGACTGAGCTTTCTGCGGTCAGCTTCCCTGGCAAGATCCTTGCCTTTCTGAGTTTCCTTAAGGTACCCCCAGCTCTTGTGCCATGCATTAAAATCGCCTAAGATGACGATGCCCTTCCTGCCTGCTGCTTGCTGCGCCTTACCCAACAAGTAGTTGAAGTTGGCTTTCCTCTGGCTGGGCGGGCTGTAAATATTGAGGAGAAATATGCTTTCTTGGCTCCTTTTTTGGGTGATGATTTCAATGAAAACGTGGTCAATATCAGTTGCGTCGATGTCGTGCCTGATTGCGGTCACCGCCTTGTGAACCAGCGTCGCGACCTTACTCTGTCCGATCCCCTCATAGACTGAGTAGCCAGCGAGAGCGGGTGAGCAGCCGGTTTCCTGCAGAGCGATTATGTCTGGCAGAGCTCCGCAGCTACTGATGTGTTGTTTAAGAAGAGCTTGCTTTCTGCGGATCCCACGGCAGTTCCACTGCCATATTTCGAGGGTTTCTAACTTGTCCGAGCATTTACGGTTGCTCGCCATGCTCGGTTGACGGCCTGGTATAGGGTTTAGCTCTGGATTTCATGGCCGTAAATTGTACTAGGCGTTCTCTATCCTTACGCGCCTCGTCTTGGATGTTAGAGACGAGGTTGCTAAGGTTCGTTAGCGCATTGTTCCTGGCAGTCATGGCAGCTGAGAATTCCTGGCGCCCTATGGTAGTTGACTGAGTTTCGTTAGCTTGCGAGTTTGAGATGGCCTGCCCAGTCCTCTGGGCCTTGAGTTCAGCTATGAGATCGTTTAGCTTCTGTCTAAGTTCAGAAAAATAAGGAGTGGCGGCGCGTGCACGAGGGGCAGACCCAGCACGCGTCATTTGGTTCTAGAAGTCTGCGATGCTGGTTGCATTGTCTGGAGCTCCGCTGCGACCTCGCGTTTCCCAGCACAGTCCCTCGAAGAAAAAAATTGGCAGACCCACGTGCAGTGGGAATCAAGGAAATGCGAAGCACACATAAGGAACGTAAAATGGATTTGCATTGTTGTCTCGCTATACCGAGTTTGGTACATATGAAGTTAACAAAAAACGGCCGCAAGAGCACCAAGGCTGTGGCATGTAAACCATGCCGCTCATACACGCATGTCATAATTCTAACGTTATGACTTGTCATTTACGTTCGTCATGCAGTCGTGTTGTGCCATAGCAATTTTGGTATACATCCCTTTAAGGAAACGAGTGGCATGTAGATCATGCCGCTAATGACATGCATGTCACGATTTTCATGCAGTCATATTGTGCCAAACCAATTTTCGTATAGGCTCCGTGCAGTCGAGTTTTCCATGTGCGACATCAGCGCCAGAATGCACTGCCTGGTGGAGAGAAGAAGCAAAATTGGGCAGACTGTGACAGGAAAATACGCGAACGCGATGCGCGTCTCCAACTCTATAGCAGCAGCGACCGCCCGTCCCACCTTGTTTCGTTTTATTTCCTTTGAGACGCGCTCTCCAAACCTGCGGCAAACTGTTCCAAAGGGCGACGCCGCCAGCGTTCGTGTGGTTCGCAGCACGCCCGGAAAGCACCGAAGAAACGCCTGCGTCGCTCTCGCCTCGGTTTCCCCCGTGCGCGTTCATCTCATACGTGCGACCCAAGCGGCCAATGTCAGCGATACTGAGCCGTCCGACGAGAGCTACGTAGCGCCCTCTGGTCAGTAGACGGAGCCCATACATCCCATTAACGAAACGGCAGTATAGCGCCAGGACCATGGCATGTAAATTATGCCGGTCATGACACGCGTGTCATGATTATAATGTAATGACCTGTCATTTACGTTCGTCATGCTGTCGTGTTGTGCCATAGCAATTTTGGTACACATCCCATTAACGAAACACCTGGCATGTAAATCATGCCGCCCATGACATGCATGTTATGCTTTTCATATTATGACCTGTCACTTATGTTCGTCATGCAGTCATATTGTTGCATACCAATTTTCCTACACATCCCACTAACGAAACGGCCAAGAGAGCACCAAGACCGTGGCATGTAAATCATGTCGCTCATGGCATGCATGTCATCATTTTCATGTTATGAGCTGTCATTTACATTCGTGATGCAGTCATCTTGTGGCATGCCAATTTTCGTATACATCCCGTTAACGAAACGCGTGGCATGTAAATCATGTCGACCATGACATGCATATCATGATTTTCATGTTGTGACCTGTCAGTCATGTTCGCCATGCAGTTATGTTGTTGCATACCAATTTTTGTATACATCCCATTAACGAGACGACCAGGAGAGCACCAAGACTGTGACATGTAAATCATGCCGCTCATGACACGCATGTTATGACTTTCATGTTATGACCTGCCATTTATGTTCGTCAGGCAGTCATGTTATGCCATACCAATTTTCGCATAGATCCCATTAGCGAAACGACCAGGAGAGCATCAAGACCGTGGCATGTAAATCATGCCGCTCATGACATGCATATCATGATTTTCATGTTATGACCTGGTATGCCACATCACGACTACATGACGAACATAAATATGTTCGTCATGTAGTCGTGATGTGGCATACCAATTTCGTAAACATCCGATTAGCGAAACGGCCAGGAGAGCACAAAATCGTAGGCGGATAGATAGATAGATAGATAGATAGATAGATAGATAGATAGATAGATAGATAGATAGATAGATAGATAGATAGATAGATAGATAGATAGATAGATAGATAGATACGCTCAAGCTCGCCAAAGTTCGCTAAGAAATGCTTCGCATTCAAAACTGACAGCAGTCGCTGCCCACACACAAAGCGACACCCACATCACCACAAACACAAGCACACTGCTCCGCCCCGCGCCATGTAATCAGCAACGTGGCGTCGGCGCCAGCACCTCAACCTCCAACATCAATGAAAGCAAGGCCACCACGCCTACGCGTCACTCCACGCCGAGTTCACATCGCCACGAAGGTAACTGTGGCATTCAAGGCAGCTATCTCGACCCTGAAACGCGAGTTAGCGTCCGGACTTGAAACGCGTTTTAAGACGATCCACCAAGTCCTAGAAACAGCTAAGTCGTTCACCGTTCTCTAGTTTGACTGGAGCTGCTGTCACTGACTTCCATGTGCGGTTACCCGCTGTTAAGATCGGCGTGGGCCCCCCCATGGATGTGGTGGAGGGAGGCTGCTGGTGGTGGCCGTTGGATCTACCTTTCGGGGAAAATGACCGTGGGGAGCGCGTATGCTTGCGTTCTCACGGATCTACATCCCTGGGCTGCCGTCTCGAGGAGACGAGTGCATTGTTTGACGCGGCAGCGACGGCCTTGTTCACCAGCCCGCGGGAAGCTCCCGGAATCCGCCTGGACCGTCGGTGTCGTGCGGTGCGTGTGTGCACGTTTGTGTCGCCTTTGTGGCAAGAACTTCGCGGCCGCACCGACGCAGCGAGAGGGGTGCATCAGCACACCGGCCGACTGTGAGCACTGCTGCCAGCGGGTGGCCTATGGCTTCCCCAGTGTGAGAAACGGCAGCATTCGTCAAAAGGACGGGGCCGGGAAGAGTGCTTTTATTTGTGTTGCTGTTGTTCTTCAGCAAGCCTCTTCGCCGAACCGTACCTTCTCCGGATTTCAGCATCGGCTGCCACCCGGGTCACGTCATACCTTGCCACCGAGAAGCAGCGAAGGCGGGGCGTGACCTCCTCTCTTCGAGGGCGGAGACGACGTCGTGATTGGACTCCATTGTACATAGGTTGTATATAATACGGGTCCGTTAAGCCCCGAGCCCCGATCATCATCATGTAAAATAAAACATTATCTCTCTAGCTTCCTCTTCTGACTCGTCATCGTCTCCGTGTCTACTCCGCACTCCGGCAACCTTCCCTTGGAGTCGGGATGGGTCAAACGTCGACCTAGTAGCGGTGGATCCTAGGACCGACGGCCCGACACCTGCAACCACCCCAGGATCCCAATATTTGGATGGCAGCGGCTGGGATGAACCTGGTGACATGGCGCTGCATTTGCGGGTGAGCGTTTGGTTTTTGCTTTGAGGTTTACCAGGCTTCAAATTCTGGGTTAACAATTTGAATTCCTGGGTGTATGTGTGTGTGCGTTCAGACGCAAAGTGCGCGGTTTTAAGCATCTGTTCGCAAACAAAACCATCGTTTAAGCAGTGGCCATGGACCTGAGTAAATTGCGAGGGGCAGAGTTGTTGCAGTTGTGCGACGAGTTGGCACTCGAGTGGGAAGAGTTGATGACAAAATGTGAGCTACTGAAATTAATAGAGGAAAGCGGTAGCAGTGAGGAAGACATTGAATTCGCTTGGGGTCTTGTTCAGGAAAATCTGAAAGAGGAGGAAGCCAAAGGAGCATACGAGAAAGAGAGGGAGGAAGCAAAGAAACGGTACGAAAAAGAAAAGAAAGAAAGGGGGATGAAATTGTTGGAGCTCAAAATTGAGAGGGATCGGTTAATGGTTCGAGGAGGAATTAGCGGAACTCCTGAGAGAACAAGCGTAAAGCGTGAAGAAAGTAATGTGCAGGAAGCCTTGTACAGGCGTTTTGGTGTCTCCGTTAAGAATGAGACAAAGAAAGAGGTGCTTGAGATGGCGGAAGATTGCGAGGCGTCCGCTAACTTTTCGCGCGCGTTTCAAGCACAGGAAACAGTTGATTACAACTGTAAACAGCGCGGCCAAGTAGCCAGTAGCTGTAAGAGAGAGAAAGACTATGATGAGAGCGAGACAGCTTCAAAGAGTTGTGAGCGAACTGTGCTAGAAATGAAAGTTATCGGTAAAGAGGAGAGTGTCGTTGAGATGGCACTAGATTTTGAGGCGACCGATAGCAGCGTGGGCTCATTTCATACACATGAGGGAGTTCGTTACAACCGCGAGAAACGGGGCCGAGTGCCCGGGAGCTGTAAAACGGAGTGCTCTGATCATAGTGAGGCAACTTCAAAGGGTTGCGAGTCAGCTGCGGAAGAAATCGAAAAAGTCGGTAAAAGCGAGGTGTCACTAAGTGACAAAAATGAGGGTATTGTGCTGGAGGTGGCGAAATACTCTGATACCGATATGTTTGAGGGCGCATTTCAGCCGCAGCAGACAGAGGTTAGTTACAACTGTGAGAAATGGGGCCAAGTGGCCAGAAGCTGTATTAAAGTGGAGCCTCAGTGGAGTGAAGGAAGTGTCGATGAAATGAGTAAAGAAAGTGTAGAGGCTTCCACGAATGCTCAGACTTTGGAGGGCAATGCATGCGACGCAGTTTGTAGCAGCGAGAGGCAGTACAAAGAACTGCATGAAACTAATTCAGGAGAAATAGCAGAGTGCGAGCCAGGTGTAAATGTGGCCTTGAACAGTGCTACAGATGTCCTTGAAGAAGGAGATGTCCTTTCCGCGAATTGTGAAGCGATCGATTCTTCGATGGAAAAGGACGAGGCAATCGTAGGGGCATCCGAAGAGTTTGAATACCCGAAGCTAAGTTCAGTGGAAAGTTCAAGCGCGGCGGGTGTCCATAAACACCGCCGAAAAAGAAAAAAGCGTGCTCGAGCAGCACCGCGGAAGCGCTTGAAGGAACCAGCGAGGGAGCACGCGAGACAAAGGGCAAGCCCAACTCGCGGCAAGGGGAAATGCTCTTTGTCCCGTTCGGTAAGGCGAACTAGAAAGAGGCACGTTCTCAGTAAACGGATGCAGCCCCTCCGACGAAGGCGAAAGGTGATGTTCTGGAAGAGAATAGCGGGTCGAAGTGGCTTGGTCAGTAACAGGCACCCTGCACGGCCAAAAGCACTGGCTAGATTTTGTTTGCGATGCCAGCCGTGTCTAATTGGTAAGACTGCAGTTGAGCGTCCCGCGACAGTGCGCAGAAAGCGAGACAGACCGACCTTCCATCTATGCTTCAGGTTAGCCCGTCAGAGGACAGAAAGAAAGCGGCCGCGAAGCCGAATCAAGCATGACAGCAGAACACAGGGAACAGCTTGCGATTTGTGTCGTCTATGGCGAGCGAGAAAGCCGTCGGGACCGAGACCCCATAGGGTGCGAATCAAAGGAGTTCGCGTACGGGGAACGCGGAGCGGTCCGTTGTAGTCATTTTGCAAGCGCATGCAAAAGTGAGGTACAGTTTAAAGCTTCATAGCGCGAAACCAACATTTGTGAATTTAGTAACTTGCACGTTTGACAGGAAATGGTGTACTGTGTATTACACTCTGCGTAAATAAAGGCGCATTTCAGAGCTCGTTCTAGAGTAAAGCCAAAATCAGTTTTGTGAGAAGTATGGCTTCAGTGGTGCAGTCTTGCCGGGTACTATTTTAATACTTAGTTACAGCGCTTGAGCAATGCCCAATTTTCTTCTTGTTACTTTCATGTGTCCGGCATTGAAGATTATTTAGAGTAAATGGTGGCTGCTGTAACGGTTAGTAGGCGCGCAGTTGCGCGAAGGTGGTCAAAAGGACAACGTACGTGTCAGTTAAGAAAGAAGTGTACGGTCAGTTTGAGGCACTATGATTGAGAACCGCTTTATGTTGAAGCGCTCAATGGAGGAATAGCGTTGTTGAGTCAGGAAGCGGTAAACTAGGCGATGTTGTTAGTAGGCTGTACTTGGAGCGATTTTAATTTGCGTAAAGCTCGTTGCAGTTGTGACTAGTGTACATTACTTTGAGGAAATGTTCATGACACTGTAGGTAGTGTCTGTTTTCGAGCTTCGTAAATTGCGACTTATGACTTTAAGGTTATTTCTTTAGTAAGTTGTTCGTTGAACACTTAATGTCTAATTTTGGAGAGTGGGCTTCGGGCACCACAGACTAGGAATGGCTTATCACCGTGAGTGAGTTTTGTGAAGTTAGTTTTGAAGTGAGTTTTGTAAGCGGGTTTTGTTTAGGTTGAAATTCTTATCCTGAGTGTTTATTTGAAGGTTACGTTGTACTTCAAGACGATGTCAGTGACAGAGGGTCGGACGTGTTTTCAAGTTAAATAAGGAGAGGACGGAGGGCATTCCATTTCTTTTGAATGTGGTAAATTAGCTGACAGTGAGAGAGGATATCTGTAGTGCGTTTGAAAAGTAACGTGTATGCTTTGTATGGGTGGCACAGAGAATTGCCAGTTGCGTGCACGAAGCGGATCTTGCTCTCGAGATTGATCGCTGTCCGCTTATCGGGTTAGGCGAAAGGCCTCAAAAGAATGGAAGCTTGCTCCGATGGATTCCGATCCTCCAAGAATGCTTTACCGCTCGGTATGGGAAATGAAACGTCAGTGGAGGTGCTGGCGGACTCAATAGGCGAGTTTGAATTTTAAGTGGGTGCCATCATTGTTAAACATTTGCCTGACAAATTTTGTAGAACCAATTCTTGGGTAGTTCTGGAGTGGGAACTCTTCCATAGCTGCCCCCGGTTTGTCTTGAGCAAAACTTTGCGAGGGAAGATGGTCACTTGCTTAAAAGGAGTCCAAAATTTTTTAGGGGTGTTTTAATGAGGTTTTGATAAGCCTGGTAGATCCGAAGCAGATTCTGAATGCTTGCGCGCGGTGTAGTGTTGTGGCGCTTGGATTGTTCTGGCTGCGGTTCGTCCTTGCGGGATGTTCGAGCCGCATGCCCACAATTTTCATCAAGCCCTAGATCTCTCTCATGGACAGCAATTGCGTTCCTGGCCATCGAGAGTTTCCTGGCGCCGGAGGGACTGTTAAGATCGGCGTGGGCCCCCCCATGGATGTGGTGGAGGGAGGCTGCTGGTGGTGGCCGTTGGATCTACCTTTCGGGGAAAATGACCGTGGGGAGCGCGTATGCTTGCGTTCTCACGGATCTACATCCCTGGCTGCCGTCTCGAGGAGACGAGTGCATTGTTTGACGCGGCAGCGACGGCCTTGTTC
>CM023482.1:48557023-48586218 GCA_013339685.2 Hyalomma asiaticum
TTTCATGCGAATTTTCTTCACAGATAGCGTTTGCAACTTATGATGTTGAAAACCCAGCTAAGAATACCTTATACCGACTCTTTTGAAGGCGGCTTCGCTTCTGAACACCAGTGCATCGCTGGAAAGACATACATACAAAATAAAAACTAGAAGAGAAACTCAGGGGAAGATGGAGGCTTGAATCGATGAACGCACTGATGAAGACAAGTCCACTTGTCGAAACGTTGGCTCCCGCGACATTCCCTGTTCTCAATCGTATTTTGCGATCTGTTCATCGATACATACAAAGTAAGCCATTTTAAACCAAAATTTGAAGGCTCTGGCCCCTTCCTTCCGTTATAACTCTGTTAGCAGGAGTTGCAAGGGCTGGGTATATCGTTCGTGTGCACGCGGCGTGTCGACGCACGGATATAAACAAAACTTTCTTAAAGCACCTGTGTGTAGCCCCGCCTCAAGATGTTCTGAGTTTCGCCTGAAAGACGAAACACTGATTGTGACAGCAGAACATTTAACAGCTATATTCAGGTTCGCAGTATTTTCGACCCTATGTATCGCAGTAACTGTACGCGTGCAATTCAGCTTAATGAGCGTCGTACTGGCACGTACAGGCACACAGACGCATCTCAAGTCCACTACTACGAACGTCGGCGTATACGACTGGCAGCCCCAACAAAAGCGAGCTTAATCATTCAGTTATTGCTCGCTTCACTGAGATGACGCGTGTGGTATAGCGCTAGGTGCGGGGACATGTGGGTATGCCAGTAAAGACAGACGCGAGTCTACCAATTATATCAGGTAGCTGAACCTTTCGAACCGTACTTCCAAGGGAGTGCCAGTGCCCACTTTTACGAGATTCGCAGCTTAGCCTGGTCGCCAAAGGTCGGGCTCACAAAAGGCAGGGCGCAGGCCTCACATGCAAACGAGTCAAACACTATCTCGAGTTCATAAAGGGGTCATCAACACGTTTCAAGCGCTCGTTTTCATTTGCGCTTTGGGCACGCTGGAGGACGAACAGAGAAGTGCTGCATGCAGTCCGATGTTATTTAAGCCGACAACATTCAAAATGCAAAAAAAAAAAGAAACAAAAAATGCGGACCCTCAACTCGACTTTCGCGAGGTCAGGTGGCCACATTCCACTCGCCGCGTGCGGCATGACGCGCAGCCATCGGATTCGGCTTCAAGCGCCTACGTTTGCCTCTTCTTTCGGGTGCCCTAGTGACGCCGTTGCCACAGAAACAAGCAACGTGGCGTTCAACGAAGAAACATGCAAGCGAAAAACGAAACGAAATATTCTATTTCCCGATGCAATGCTGCGACCAACTGTAATTTTACTTTTGTCCAATCACCACTTGAGGTGTCACGGCGCCATTCCCGCCACATGTAGTTATGGCGACCGCCACTATACGTTCGTGCGGTCGACAGTGACCTCATTAATTTTTTTTTCTATTATAATAAGAATCAATCAGTGGTTTTACATGTACGAAAACTATGCCCGGCCGTCTGTCTACCCGACCCGCAATAATAAGCGGTTGCAAGGAAAATGTCAGAGGGCTTTAACGGCACACTAGAGAAAATTCTTTTAACAAAGAGAATGCAGCAATCCTTCTGTTACCGCAATGTATTAGAAGTGAACAGCGAGTATTTTTTGGAACCATAAATAGGTCGGTAATGTAATATTACGATAACGCAACTAGACGGATCGCTCTAATAAAGTACCAGTGACGCATGCACTTTATTTTTATATTGAAAAATTCAGCGGACTTACCATCGTCGATTGTGAATAATGCAATTCCACTCTCGTCTGGAGCTTTTATATGTAGAGAGGCGCTCTCTCTGCATTGCACAAGAAAAATCAACTCAGTATTGGATCGGTAAACCTTATGGGTGCTACCGCGGGATATGAAATGAAAATTGTTCATACACCACGAAATATACACCCAGGTTTCAAGTGACCAAGCTATAAAAGACTAAGACTGTTCGTACGTCTGACACAGAAATTCTGTTCCACAGAGCTGTACCTCCAGCAGAGACCTAGATAAGTTTTGCCTCATAATTTACTGCAGCTTAGTATGTCTTAACACTTAGTATAGCCCATGCTTAAATTTAGTACCTTGAATTCCCGTATCAGTACTTCCTTATCAGATATATCTCAGCGCAACGTGCTCCTGAGATTCAGCGGTAGAATAGAAAAACCGTCTCGTGTAATTCTGTGCACGTTCCTTTGTTTGTTACTTCCTGAAAACTCACTAAACGTTATTGAACGTAGCGTCGGGAACAACACCAGTATATCAGTGCAGAATAAAGGTGTAAAATTAAGAGGACACGCATGCAAAAAAGTATTCATCTTCAAACTATGGAGCAATATTACTTGCCCATTAGTACATACGCATGTTCCAGAGTTCTAGAACGTGTAATAAGCAATCAAGACTAGAAAATGTGGCTTGTAAATTGTTGTAAATTGTTGCAAATTGTAAATGTGCTTGTAAATTAGGATGGTCGGCTAGTAGTGACGGTGTCATAACAAAGGTCATTCTTCCCAGTGGCTGCTCCAAGGCCGAATGATGCTAAAAAATGTACCATCACGTGGTCACACCAAGTTTCAAAGACAGAATTACAAAATTATCGCAGCGACGGTGGAGCAATCAACTACGAGCCGTGGGAAAACAGCGCTAGGTCCGATTCTTCATTTGACAATGGAGACAGTTACCACGCTTTATGTAGCAGTACATTTTCTTGGCACACTGAACATTGCATTGAATTATGCTGCTGATCGTGCATTGTTGATCGACGCTTGGTTGAAATAAGTGATTCTGGTGTGCCTTTCCCGGATTTCAAACAAGAACGCACGGGCACTCAAGCGCTGTCATTCGGATATCCATACGAGAATTTCCGGGTGACCAATAAAATGTTTCAGCCTCTGGTCGCGATCGCTCTGGAGAAGACCGCACTACAAACAATGATTACTGCCCATACAGTAAAAAAATATGGCCACGTTATCTGCTTACTTTGCTGAAAATGACGTCCAAAGCCCATAGTCTTCTGCCGCCCCTGGTAAGTAATACCCTTTTTTCTTCCTCCTCCCACCTCTCAAGCTCTTTCCCTCCCCTCTTCCCATGATGAGTGCAATGGAGGTTTTGCTAAATTCAAGTTTCCCGCGTTCGCCCTGCTCTCACACCATCTGCTGGGACCTTTTGTTACTGTTGGCTTCAGGCCAGCTACAGAGCCGCGCCATCTGTTGGGTTGCTTTTAACGCGCAGCACCCCTTCGACGCGATTCCTAACGCGTTGATTTTTCATTTACTAACTAAAAACCAGTCATTGTGCATTCTCAATTCAATTAACGCTGCCGGTCACGGTTACGTACATATATTTTACCTCATAGGCCTGGGGTTTCCTTTACAGCAGTATAATGTTGACGAGTATGACCCCGTGCGACCAGTGCTAGAAGCTCGCTCGGTTTTCACCGGCCGGTCAAATCGGTTTTGACCGGGCGATTGAATGGAGTGACAAAGTTTTTCGCGTTTAGGCACCCCAAGAAAGACCTTCCTTTTGCAATGGACACTAAAGTGAAAAGGTCAAGCGGTTTAGAATGACAGCTTGTATTTAAAAAAAAAAACTCGATTGCCGTTAATTTCGCCATTTTATCCTCAATATTAAAGAGGAAATGGATGTCAATGTTTTAGTCTTGAAATTCGCGCCGCAACTTCGGCTTCATGACGTCTGAAGGAATTATCTTTTTCTCTCCAAATTCACTCCATCAAATGTTCTGGAACTCCCTGTGTTTATTCACTAGCTCCTTTGGAACACAATGTACTGCATTCTTACCAATAAATAGTAATGTAGGCATTAGTAGACGCCGTCAAATATGTGTGACGTCACGCGTTTTAGTGTTGGAACATTAAAGCGGCGTCACTAAACCGCATTTTTCTTTTCTTTCTTTTTTGCGCGTTCCTTAGCTTACCGAGCGCCTTCTCCTCACAAGATTGCTTTGTTTGGTATTGCGAAAATTTAATCTACTGATGCCAGAAGAGAGACAGAAGTGACTTTATTTGCACCCTGCAAATAGATGACGGAGTAGAGGCGTCAGCATAAACCCACACTCATCCTCCCTAACCGTCGAGCGGGATCCTTGGGACGCTGCAACGGTCAGGGCGAGACCGATGACTTGTCGTTGAGCATTTTCTTCTTCGTTGAGTAGCAAGGACTCCCAGGATTCTCTGCATCTATCTGGCTCATCAAAGTTAGGACAGGTCCAAACCATGTGGACTAAGTCCGCTATACCATCACAATGCCGACACCGAGGGCTATACACCGCGGGATGCCATTTGCTCAACACTGTTGTGGGTTCGGAAATACCCCTGTTTGCAGCTTTATCTACATAACTTCCTCGCTTTTGGAAAGATTCTTATTCGCTCTCGGGTAAGTCTTACGCTCCAGCTGATAATGGTTAAGAATCTCGTGAAAAGCTCAGTTCGTCAGCGGTCTGTAGGAGTTCTTCGCTTGGGGGTGTTGTCGAGACAGAGCTGGAATCCCGGAAAGTGAGACCTCGGGCCAGCGCGTGCGCCTTCTCGTTCCCTCGCAAACCTTGATGAGCCGGTGTCCAGATTGGCGAAACCTGCTCCGCCGGGGGCTGTCCCACGGCTAATAGGTGTACAGCTGCGGCGGAGACCCCGCCCGCATCAAAATTTCTGATTGCAGATTTTGAATCACTAACAATAACTCTCACATTCTTTTGAATCAAAGCCAGCGCAATGGCCACTTCTTCCGCTCCCATTGCTCCTAAGTGTCTCACGCTGCAGCACGAGGCAGGGCCTCCATTTTCGCCTGTAATTACGGCTGCACATACTTTGCCTTGCTTGTATACGGCCGCTTCAATGAGCTCGTCGCCGCTTCAATTTCGTCGCTTCAATGAGCTCGTCTAAGGTGTTGCACACCCCTAAACTTAAGATTTTGTTCGTTGATGTGTTTGGGGGAATTCCCCCAAACACATCCGAGCGCCGTCTTGATCCTCTTCCTAATAATGTCATTTTTAACATTAGTGTCCCTTTGAAAACGTTGGTCGACGCGCAAGCTTCGTCCTTTAAGAGTGGAACGCTGTAGTGCCATTCAGCTCTGTTGGCATCGCCTTCTCATATCACATTCCTTAAAATGAACGCCTCGTCTTAAAACACTGCCATTACTCGAGTTTGCTCATGACAGAATTATGAGGCCTATACCATAAAACAGAATACGGAATACTATTCCTTCTTGGCCCTCCCTCAATGACCAATCTCAATTCTCTGATTGGTCATTCCCGCCTTGACAAGCAGAACTGACCAATCAGGGAGGTCCAAAGCCTGTGTTTTCTCGTAAGTTATACCTCGAGCTATTACATGTGGCGACTTCAGTTAGGTCGTAGTTTACAATTTTTCTAACGAATTTTACTTCGATAAATTCAACTTTGCTCACTCGAGCACCTGTGACATGGCGGAAAGCTTGCGTGGTCTGATGGTCCGGGAAGCCGTAGCAGTTCGATCCCGACTGGCCTTGCTGCGGACGCCTACGTCGACACTGGCGCCGTATTTTCTGAGTTCCTTAATGCCTCCGGGTCCTTCGTGCTTGTTCACAAGATCACTGAAGCTGTTAACTCCTGTATCCTGATGTTTGGAACTTCCGATAGCGAACGTCCAACGGCAGATACAGGACACCATATACTCGATTGTTATCAACACCAGCGGCCTGTCAGTTTCGCGGCACAGGCTTTTATTGCATGAGCAGCCGCACGCGCTTTATAACGCAGTGTCACTCTACTCGCTTGTTCGCTTTTTTCTACTGTCCGTGTATTATTGCCATCCATGTACGAAGGATTGCTTAGGCGAGGCCCGCTACGGGAGCTGCATAACAGAAAATTCCCAATCCTGCGCCGAGGAAGCCGCTTTTTTATTTTTTTCTGTTTCCTCCATGTTGCAGTGACGGCAACATGTGTTGTGTGTTGTTGCCGTCACTCAGCAACAGTGTTGCTGAGTGACGGCGACATGTGTGCGGCTACATGAGCGCGGCAGATTGAAAAATCTGATAAAGACAAAAACTGCCATTACGGCGTTTTCTGTGAATCCATGATTAAACAGTCTCGCTAGTAAGCCTTCTGTTGCACTAAAGAAAAAAAAACACAGGCCCCACAAAAATTTCTTGAAACACCTTGTAACTTTTCCTCTGAGCAGGTGCGTCAATCTCGAAGCTCTTTTTCTTATTCGTTCACTCATGACTTCTTGGCATGTTTTCTTATTTTAACAGTTCTTTCCGTTCGGCATTTTGCTGGGGTTCGGCAAGCGTTATAGGCAGTTAAAGTTCGTCAAGGTTTTAAAATCTTGGTCAAGCGGTCGACTTGGTCAAGCGGTTGCGTCAATGTCGCCGCGTGCCACGCAGGAGCTACATGCTGCGACTCTTTGACTATGTGTGTGTTGTGAAGATCTGTTCTCTCTAACTCTCTATGTCCTCCCTAACCTTCGACCTACCCCCGTTATATTGCCCATATGTAAGGTAGCCTACCAGTTGTCCTGAACTGGTTAACGTCCCTCCCTTTCCGTCTCTCTTCTCTTTCAAGTTCGTGTAAAGAAAGGAAAACTACCTATTGAGAAAATGTCTCTACTATACGAGCTTACAGGTTTCTCAGAAAGATTTATACAGTCTGGCCGATACTTAGCACCGCCTAGTGGAATCTGACGCATAAGACGATACTCGCCCTGTCGATGGGAAATTCCAGACATATGTCGCTGTTCCTTCTTGCGGGTTTATCTCCGTTAGAGTCGCCTGCATGCACTCAAAGGTGGATTTGGCTGAGGAAGCAATAACTTGGGCGTCTGGAATACTCGCAAATACCTGTAATGTAAGTTCAGGAATGATCCTTCCAAACTAGTATACCCATACACAAGCATCTAAACGAACCTATGCCGCGATGGTGCACCAACATAATCACTGATATACGCACGGACGTAACTTTCGAATATGCGGAATAACGAGCGGTCAATATGCGTTTGTACAGAATTTACAAAAGTTACGAAAGTGCTGCCATAATAGAAGCGCAGAACAATATCGCTTCTATTCCGCAAGCAATCACGGCAGTTCTAGGCATGAATCTCCAGACCCACGGGAAAGGCAGAAAGAGCATGTTCAGGGCTTGTTGTGTAGAAATAAGCTGATCCGATTACACTGTACGAGAAGTATTATCCCAAGGAAAAAAAATACCTCAGAGCCTTATAGCCGCTTAGCGTTATTTAAGCGTTAATACGAAGCGTCATCGCAAGGAAACTTGGTTGCTTGGTGAAAAAATTCTCGAAATTCACCGAGACTGTTCCTATTGCAGCGTTTCCAGCCCTACACCTTAGCGCCCACGAGCCCGCCATGGTACTTAATCTATACTGTGTACCATTCTCTTATTCATCGTTGTTGTCGATTATTGTGTTTCGTTAACGCATTTTAAAAGATACCTGCGTCCTTCTCTCTAGTCCAACCATGCAGTTACAGTCATTCGTCTTAATAAAGGTTGATAAGATCCAGCAGGAAAACGACGACGTTTCGCTAACGTGTACGCGTTCTCGTAAAGCTTTTCCATTTTACCGTGAGGCGATCGACTGTGGTTCCCACCAACGAAAACAGCGGTTGCCGCTGATGTTACAGACAAGCTCACGCACCAACAGACTCCACGAACTCCCGTTCTGTCAAGTTCAAACTTCCATCATTACCTTCAGGTAGTCCAGTTGCGCCCGTTTTAGCTTCAGCGGACCTCCCGGTACATCAAGCTTAGCAAAAGCCGCAGATGTGCAGCAAAGCAAGAGTAGAACCTGTTGTGCCGATGTCCCCATTTTAGACTTTGGACTTTGCAATCACTCTGTGTGACTCAATTCCTCAGTTGCGCTTTTTTTCCCGTGAGCACCTGAAATGAGACAGTACGGTTGCACTTCCTATACAGTTAAGACTTGGTTTCTTTCACGTTCACCTACCCGTAGCAACAGCGCAGTGCTATCCCGATTTCGAATAACCACACTCTCCTCTGAGGATTAGTATATACGCACTGATATGCTAGTGAGCACGTACGAGCTACGAAACCACCGTAACCTTCTTCGTGCCTTCTGTGATAAAGTCGTGTCATCCAAAAGACGCATTCAGCTCTGTGTTCCTTTGCTTTACGTAAAGGTCATTGGAAAATAAATGTTCATCGTTTTAAATATCGCATCTTTGGTTGAGAAGTAATATCAGGATGTTCTACATCGTCTGCCTGAGTCCTAAAACCAGCGAACAAATGTAGACCGTTGTGTTTAAACTGACCACTCTAAAGCATGCAAAAGTGTTTTACGTACCTCACTGAAATGGGCGAACGTGTTTACTAAGACTCACCAGTGTAAATTACAAGCATTTATTTAAGTACACAGCAGTACGAAACACTTGCATGCGTTGGTTAAATAAACTTCATGTTGTGACTCCACAAGTACCACACAGACACTATTTCAGGTGGGACAGCGGTACTCACGTCGTCCGAGTCCGTTGTCAGCAGTTATGAAGTAAGCGCACATTAAAGTGGACCCTTAGGGTGAATCTTGGGAGCTATATCGACCAGCCTCACAAACTGGCAGGAATGGCGAAAATCCCAGTGGAAATAAGTAGTATACGGGAAAGATATTCTTAATGCTAATGTCTTCAACCACCGATTTCCGTTCAACCCTTCCCAAAGCGGAAGTCTCGAAATGGTCGCTTCGCCCAAACCGGCAAATTCCGTAGTACAGACATATAGCCAGGATTTGCTCGTGAAGTACCTCGTCATGGAGCGAAGTAAGTTGCCAAGGCGCATATGAAAGAGAACTCTCTTCTCTGGCCCCCAAGTCTCAACATCTTATTTTCTTACGCAATAGGACATTTAAGCTAGATAAACTCTCACTTGTTCTAAACTTATTTGTTGCTGTGCTTTTTTTACTCTCATTTATTTTTTTCCGTCCGTTCATTCATTAAGGACGTTGATTTGACGGTAACACGAAGGTGCGAGAAATTGAGTTGTCCCTCCTGGATTGCTACTCTAACAACAGCTGACGGTCGTTTGTCTTCTGACCCTCTTCTTGCTTTCACCACAGACAATGTTCGAATAGCTGCTTTTTTTGCATGTAGTTTTTAAAAACGTGGCTGTTTCACCTCGGCTAAAGTCCGTTTCGCGTCGGCATGAAATTACCATCCCCATGAAATATGTCCGCGTGCAATCTCCAACGTGCGACATATGAGGGAACACGTCTTTCTTCTCTTGCACTCATGCTTTCATCCCACCATTACATAACGACGGATATACGGCACGCGTAGATTTTTCTAAAACCTGGCGCACGATAACTAAAAATTTAAACACTGTGCACAGCACTGAAAATGAAGTAATAATTATCTCAGTCCAGTTTAGGTTTACTTCTGTTTGTTTACTTATCAGCGCATTTCCGCCCTCCGTGATAACGTGGCAAAATTTTGTTTTCACGCTGCGTCTCTCGCAGACGCAGCAGGTATGGATGGGAACAGACCTCTGCGTCAGTCGTATCTGCAGCCCTCGGTTTTACTTCTGTTGCCTAGCGCATAATTTCAAGCCTTCTTTTCTCGCGGATAACCATCTCACCTTGAATAGCGATGACCTTCGTACAGGTCACGACAGGTAGAGGATAAAGGCCTCGCAATCAAAGCGAGAACTCACCACCGGCTTTTTATCCGCACCGGCATGCCACTTATGCACAAATTTTGAAACAAGGAACTTTTCAGTGTCCCTTCCAAAAGTGCCATATATGGCGATATCGGGAATTGGACATATATGGCTCGTGTCCGTACGTCGCCGTATTTTTCCAGAGAGAGAGAGAGAGAGAGAAATAAGGAAGGGAAGGCAGAGATGTTAACCAGTCAGGAGACCGGTTGGCCACCCTACACTGGGGGACACCGACCGCATTTGCCTAACTTGTGATAGAGGCATACGTGGCAATAAAAGACCTATGCGAGGAATGCAGTGTATGATTGGCATGTATCGGGAAAATACGGCCTCCTATGGACACGCGCCACATGTAGCCAGATATGCATATCTCTCCACATACGCATATCTGGCTATGCGTGGACAAATGCCATATATAGCCAAATAATCCATATTTCCCCAATACCTGTCAGAGTCACACACGGAATTCTTCGTGTAGCTCTTTTATTGCCACATATGCTTTATCACGTTTACGGCAAATACGGCCACATACGGACACGGGACATATAAGGCCAGCTATGCCCAATTCCTGATATCGCCATATATGGCATTTTTGAAAGGGGCAGCACTGAACTGCCACTGAAGAAAAAAAATTCACAGCATATCCACGGAGCGAATGATGATGAGTGGGCGGAGCTCGGGATGTTCATCGTAGATCGTGCCGAGTTCCGGATTAATTTAGTTAACACGCACGCTATGAATCCTTATGGTTCAACTACGCACAAGTGAAATCTCCCACCAGCAATTCATTGTAAGTCAAGACCCAGTGCCTATATATATATATATATATGCCCGAGAACCGTTCACCGGCCACCCATATATATATATATATATATATATATATATATATATATATATATATATATATATATGGGTGGCCGGTGAACGGTTCTCCGGCGCGAGCAGTCGGTATTTTTCAATCAAGAAACTCGCTAGAAGACGCTGCCTGCGCCAACGTTGTCTCTCGCGGGTGAGGGCGCGTTCTCCTCCTTTGTGTGCTGGTACAGCGCATCGAAGAAAGATCATGATGATGATGATTGTGGTTCGGTTAGGAAAGGACGCTAATTTCTGCAGCCCATGTAGGGAGCACGGCTAAGCGTCCGTGGGGGTGGGGGAAAGGGAGTGAGAGGGAGAGAGGAAAGGCCGTAGTGGAGGGCTCCGGAAATTTAGACCACCTGGGGTTCTTTAACGTGCACTGACAACGCACAGTACACGGGCCTCTGGCATTTTCGCCTCCATCGAAAATGCGACCGCCGCGGCCGGGATCGAACCCGCGTATTTTGGGTGGCAGCCGAGTACCGTAACCACTACACCACCGCGGCGGACAAGAAAGAGCGTTTCCATAGCCAACGCGCGCATTTCGCTCTCCCTGTCTCTCTCTCTCACACAAGACAGCAGATGGAAGAGTGAGAGAGCTCGCGCGCCGGGAGGCACGCGCCGAGGGCGAGCGCGAGCCTCCCGGCGCGCGAACTCTCGAGTGCGAGCCTCCCGGCGGCGCGAGGTGGCTACATACATACATGCTACTACTACTACAGAGGAGCGAACGACCCACACCCTAAGGAGCTTCGCCCCTAAAAGCACGAAGGCGCACGGCAGGGCAGTAAACCAAATATTATTCGAAAGAATATGAACACCAAAGAGGCGACGCCTACATAAGGTAAAGTTCGTTCATTACGACCCCGAGTGGATCGAACAAACCCTGAGCGTACCGCTGATTCATTGCAACTTTTCACATACTGTAGCTCTTTCTCGATAAAACTAAGCATATGCAATAGCATGTGAAAGAGCATATTTGTGGAGTGGCTACACGAATGGGCACCACGTCCCGTGCTCCATAAAAAAATTGACGGCAGATCCACGAGGTGAATGATGATGAGATTGGGCGAAGCTCCTGGACGTAATCATCGGTTAAACCGTGAAATTTCTTCCGTTAATTCGCCCGATAAAATTGACGTGAAACGATTGACAAACCTGTATCGCGATATGGTTTTGAATATAAAACCATTGCTTTAGAAAACACCTGGCGTCTTTCGTTAAGCAGCTGGCGTCTTTTCGTTTTGCTTTAGAAACATCTGGCGTCTTTTCGTTTTGCTTTTAGAAAACATCTGGCGTCTTTCGTTGGTTTATTCCATCAATCAGCGGCGTTTTGAACAAAATTTTTATTGTTTAATCACGCACAGGAGAAATCTCACCAGGCACTACCTTGGAGGTAAACAATGGCTGCTAATGGGAATGAGAGACAGAAGAAGTCGGCTTTTAGCTAACACTTACACTTCTACTTCTACTAACGTTTCCTACTGGAACTTGCCAATGGCTGCTAATGGGGAATGAGAGACAGAAGAATTCGGCTTTTAGTTAACGCGCACGCTGCGAATTTTTTATTCTTCAACAACGCACAGGAGAAATCTCCCACCGGCACCACCTTGGAGGTCAAAGCGTAAGACTGGTTACGCACTACGACTACGACGAGGGACGAACGGGTGCCGCTTTAAGGAGCTTCGCCCCTAAAAAATTACGCCCGCATCTTCCCACGGGGGGGAACTCGAGTAAATGCGTAGCAGAGTGGTGGGGGTATCGCGTGAATGTTGCGTAATTGGCTATGTTTCGGGAATGCTTAATTGTTATTTCGTGTTTATTATTCTTGAGCAAAGCGCCAAGTCAAGCGAAAGCCAAGACGCCCTTGACTGAATTCCGAACGCGCGCTCCGCCGCTTATATACACACCGCCCGCGTTCGAGGTAGAGGAGTACGGGGGAGAGGTCCGCACTCCCAATGCGCATGCTCGGCTTGCTGAACACCCGCCTGGAGCGACAGTTTTGCGGGTGTCTTCCTGGGCCGGCACGAGACGCGCCGAGCATGCGCAGTGGGGGTGTGGACGGCGCCGGCGCCGCCGACGCCGAAGCGCGACATCGTGCGACTAAGAAATGCTCCGCATTTAAAACTAAGCACCTCCTTCCCTGGCGGACGCGGGAGCCACGTAGCTCGTCCAGTCCTGCGAAGCCGTAAATCATTCTCTCTTCCTTCTTTCTTTGGTAAAAAGTGGACAGTGCTCATATGGCTCATATATGTTGACATCTTCGTTTGTTCAACGTGCACGCGCACGGGCAATCGCTTCATCACGCATGTGAAACCGCGCTTCAAAGGCGCGCATGAAGAATCGAGATTCGCTGAACCGATTAGCGTGGTGTCGTCGCAATTCTGGAGGTGCGATATTTATTTTCAATCTTTGTTATTTTATTCTCAGTCTGTATTTGAGTCTACACTATTACTCGAAGCAATGGAAAAGAAAGCAGTGCGTGCGCGCTGCTTTCATGACGATGGTTGTTTTCTCGCATGACGCCAATACCGATGGCGACGCAAGTCGACTAGTACATGAAGCTGCGCTTGAAAGTGGAAGCTTCAGCAGGTTGTTGTTTCAATATCAACGTAACTGCGCCTAACAAAAAAATGCGGCTTAGCCCCTTGTCAAAGGAATCGGTATAACACGAAAGTGACATCTCTCTTCGCATAAGCAGTTCAATGTTTATTGTTACGTCGATGTGAACTTGCCCATTGGTATCGGTGTTTCGCTGATACGGCACCGTTTGACGTTGATGAACCCACGTTCACACATTTCACACATGGCGTCCATAACATCAAGGGTCAACCCATTGTGGTAACTGAAGTAGTTTGCTTAATAAAATGGGCACAGTCTATAGGAAATGCTACGCGACAAAGGTATCGAAAATATTTACTTGCGCCAGATTGACCCGTCAGCGTCGTTGCCGTGCTCTGGCGCCTAACGTTGCAGTTTTCTTGTTCCCATCACGCTCGTAGAGCGGTCGGCGGGGAAACGCCACCCACGAAGAAAGGTGACCGACGCCCTACCACTGCGCAATTGGCGCATACACGCCCGAAGCAGTAGGAACGCGGCTGTGCGCGTGGCTATGCGCGCGGCTCTGCACGCGTGCATCGGGGCGGAATTTGGAACGTGCCTTGGAATGGTAGCGCCATCCATGAGAGACGAAGTAAAGTTGCAGTGATTCACTTCGCCTCTCCTGGATGGCGGCACCGTTCCAGGGAATGTGCACCTGTGTTATGCTTTCGTTTCTCTTTCAAGTGTTTATCGTTTAGTGTTTCTCTATTTCCAACAGTTTAATTAAAAGCTTGTGTGTGTGTGTCGTGTTCTGTGAAAAAACGGCTTTGTCCTCGATTAGACTCTCGGAGGCTTCGCCTGAGAGCGTCGTCCGAAAACAAATCTCTTAAAGAACCTGCATAAAATAATCATCACAAATTGGCGTCCGCTACGACAGGACAGGACAAAGCCGTTTATTTTTCGCAGAAATTGTATCTTCCACAACCATGAGTTCAGAATTAAGGGAAGTGTTAGAGAAACTGGCACGGCGCATGGGTCTTGAGGGCGATGAGTTAAAGGCGTGGTGTGACGAACGCGAAGCAGCAGAACTAGAGGAGGAAAGAGTGCAGATGGAGTTTGAAAGGGAAATGGAAAAGAAGGAAAGGGAAATTGAAGAATTGAAGTTAGGAACGCTTCAGTTGCAGCTTCAGCTGGCAGAGGCAGAGCAGGCGAGGCTCGTGAGAGAAAGGCGCGAGCGCACGTTAGGCGAGAGCTTCAGCGTGCCGGCGTTCGAGGCGTTCTGCAGGAGCATTGGTCAGGAGAATGCACCTCTCGTGAATGGCCATGATGAGCAGCGATATGTTAGTTTAGAGGATGGTAGGGAGGTAGGCAGCCGAGAAAGTAACTATACCTTGTGTGAGCTTGATGAAGCGAAGTGCAAGTTCGTAAATCAGGAACACGGAAGTTCCACAGAGGATGAGTTCTGTGATAGAGCCTCTAGCAGGCCAAGCTCATTTAAGGAGGAAGTAAGAGAACCTCAAGAATATGACGGTCAATGCCGTTCCGAAAAGTCCAAGGCGTTTGATGCCCACAGTTTAGGTGTGCCGCTGGCTGCGGGTACACATGACATAGGCATTGTCCAGGACTATTTGGGTGACCTTGTTGTGAATAGAGGGAAGTTTAGTTTCGAGGACAGCACAGCTGTGGCCTGTGCTAATATAGTCGAGGAGAATGAGCAAGGACTCATTAATGCGGGCGCAGTAGAGTCTGAAATTGAGACAGCAGTATGGGAGAGTGTAATCCAGGGGCGGCGCCAGGGTTTTTTTACTGGGGGGGCAACCACGAAAAGTGAGTTCCTCCGGGGGGGGGGGGGGGGGGGGCAAGCAAGTGGGGAGCTTATGCGTTGTATTTCACTGTCTTACTCTCTTCCCCTTTTCTTATTTTATAAACGCCCAACTTCTTCGATGGAAGTCTACGATATGTCTTGTTACATGTCACCTACGCTTCGTTCAGTAGCTCAACACGTCAATAAACATGCGTATTGTTCTGCTTAGGTGAGTTCAACGTAATATATTATCTGAAAGATTTTCTCTTGATCTAAATCAACTCTTACACTCTTACAAAAGAAATCACCGAGGCGCTAGTTTTATACGGGTTAGAATGGCATTAGCTGAGCGGAAAACAGCTGATCTGTAGCTTCCTTGATAATATGACCAGAACGATAGCAACTTGAGAAGTTGGGCGCAGCTGTGATGTAGTCGGGGGTAACCAGCCAAGCCTCTGGGAGAAGTCGAGCCGAAGCAACGCCTCCTAGAACTTGTCAAGCCTGCGTGTCACGTGTCACGACGTCAGCTACGTCATCAGCGTGGACCGGTTTGACGCCGCTATGCTGCTTCGCTGTCTTTGCTGTCTAGTACACTGTAGCTGTATCTACAGCTATGCGCAGTTCACTGCAATCTCGCCAAGGATAGCTATCTCTATTAGCTCAAATCATTCCGATTGTCCAAGTGGCGCCAAGCCATAAAGGCCTATCGTAACACTGTGCAGAGGCGAAATAAACATTTTTGTTCAAAGTCAACGCTTCGTTTGTCTCCTGTGTGCCTCTCTACGCAACCGTCAGTACCTGCGCTGGTCAATTTCACCGTGCTTTGCGCCAGCTACTAATCAAATGATGGAAAAAAAGAGCTAGCATTCATTTAGGAACATTCACCACAATCTTCCGAAAACACAAGAGGACACCAATTAGTCGGTGGCTGAAACCGTTTGGCTGGGCTAAAGGCCCAGGTTCTAAACACACCAGTGTAAGTAAGATATTCGAGCAACGCAGTAGGATACAACTTAATATTTAGCATGTTTACACAGCAGTTGTATTGCTAGTAAAATGAAAATTTATACAGTTTGTCAAACAACCGATATACAAAATGCAGTACCAAATAAAAGAAATTAAGCTTGGTAACCAGCAGCAACAAAATAACACGTGTTAACTAGATCACAATATAGCTTCGAAAGAGTCATTTCAGAGCATCAGGGATAACTAACACCACTAAGTAATGTTCATATCAATTCCAAGTTTCCTAATGATGCGCCAGATTACAAAATGTTAAAAGGCTGTTCTTGCGCCTGCTGGTGTTGCTAAACGTTGGAAATGGGAAAAGAAAAAAGAAGCAATGTAGCAAAAGAATAAACAAATGAAGGGCATGGATTTGTAAAAGTGGATCACGCATAGCCAGGTAAGTCATTTCACATCTGACTAAACAGTACACCAGTTTTCACAAACGTGTCAGCTCTCCTACTAGGCACTGTTCACCACACAAGCGGGGCACCGACGTGGCCTCAGACAAGCGGGGCACCTTTTGCAGTTTGTTTGAAAGCGAGGAAAAACGGCCGGAATTATTCGATGGCGAAGCGGGTTTCCTTGCCTGAACATTTTTCCCATGAAAGCGCCGCAAAGGTACTACAGAGTTTCATTTACCAGCATACTAGTGCAGACGTATACGCCGATTATTGTGTGCAGCATCGAACATGTCAACAACACGCTGAAGGTCTATCTTATTGGCTAGAGACCGTTCTACCGCAAGCACAGCTAGATCGCTCAGACAGTTGTTAGTCATTTTGCTGCGAAGATAAGTCTTCAGTCTTCGAAGGCACGAAAATGTGCGCTCGCAAGAAGATGACGATGCCGGTATCGTCACGGCGATAACACTTAGCTTTTGCAGTTCGTGAAAGGCGAACTTATACTCTTCCAAGACGGTGACCAATTGCAGCAATGTTTCTATCTCGCACTTCCTTTCGGCTTCGATGCGCTGAAGAAGTTTAATTACCAACTTGCATTCAACTTCAACGCTGTTGATGTCGCATGCATAGTGCTCAGCGAAAGGTTTGAGCAAGGAGACGTCCATAAAATTCTCACTTTGAGGGTGGAGGGCGCTGACTCCGCAGAGTACGTCATTTTCCGCAAATCGCCTAGTCAGTTCCACAATGAGGTGGTCCAAAACGGGCAGAAAAACTTTGACTCTGAAAGTTTCTTTTGAATCTGGAGACTCTTCTTCAACGGGCCGTCCTTCACTTAATACAAACTGCTGCTCTAAATGGAGCGGAAGGCGCTTCGTTCTCTGCTTTTCCCTTTGGGGAACCCCGTTCTCCTCAGAAATAGTGCAGGTTTGCTCCCACACAGTGTCAAACGCGCTCTGCGAATTTCTGATTTCGGATAACTCGTCAATGACAGTGTGCGCCATGAGGCATGCCTGACTAAGGTTGCAGTCTTTACTTTGTAATATGTTCGAAAAAACCTTAAGGCGGCTGAGTAGCTTGGTGAATAGCCTTAAATGGAAAAGAAAAGAGAAATTCATTTGCTCCAGCAGACCCCCGGCTTCCGTTGCCCGCCTGCTGTTTGTAGCGATGACTTCGCTGAGGCATACAAGAATGGCAGGAAAGCTTTTCATGGCAGCTGTGCAAGCCGTTTCTGGCAGGCCCATCGTGTATCGCTGAGACGCTGCAGCTCTGTCACAGGCAAGACAACCTTTTTGAACATCTACATACAGGGAGTGAACTGCAGATCCACTTAGGAATACATAAAGGCTTTCCAAAAGAGAGAAAAAATCCCTCACCGGTTTTATCGCCTTGCAGACATCCACGATGACAAGATTGAGACGGTGGTTCATGCAATGTACGTACACTGCCTGCGGCACTTCCTGCCTGAATAGTGCCTGGACGCCTCGTGACGTACCGCTCATGACACTTGCACCATCGTATGTTTGAGCAATGCACAGCTGAGAATCAATGCCGCAGCGATTCAGCGTTTCCTTGACGTAGCTCCGGAGCGACTTAGCATCCAATTGCTCAGCGTTGCGGAATCCAAGGAACCTCTCAAAGACAGCCGCATTGAGGTAGTACCTTACTACCACTGACAACTGTTCCGTCTTACTTAGGTCCTTGGTTTCATCGACGATAAGTGCAAAGCACTGGGAGCTTTTCATCTCTACCTTTATACTTGTTAATGTGATGTGGCTGAGAATTCGAGGATCTGGTCTTGTATCGAGTGATGAACGTACTTCGCATTCGCTGCTCCACCATTCAGTTTCCTATAATGTCGTCATATTTAGCAAACAAGTTCAAGAGCTCAACGAAGTTTCCTTTGTTTTCACTTCTGGCACTTTCATCATGGCCCCTCTGAGAGATTCCCTGAACGGCAGTAAATCGCAATATATCGGCAACTCTTGCTATATAGAGGCGATTTTCCTGCACCTCCCTGGAGTACGCGTCGCTGAGATGTGTTGCAACCGACCTGCTTTGTCCTCCCGCCTTCATCTGCGTGAAGGAAACCCACGATGCCTGGCAAGTCTTATGCACGAGTGAGTTTTCGTGCTTCCTGAAGCCACCGTCTCTTCCTAGGGCATTTTTCCAATTACTGTATCCACCATTGACAAATGCAGATTTCTCATTGTCAACAGTTGAAAACATTCTGCAAGGGTAACAGAAAGCTGCGTCAGCCTGCGCGCTGTACTCCAACCAAGGAAATAGGCGGTACCAGTTTGAGTTGAAGCTCCTGCTCAATTTGCCGTACTTCTTAGATGGAAATGGGTTCAGTATTGGCTGTGTGGGTTGCTCTGTCTTGAATTTCGAAATGTCCAACTGCCCTGCGTGGTCGACATCCACATCAGAGGCGGTGAATTCTGTCGCAGAATCAGGTTGATGTCTTGCTGCACACGATGCGGAAAGGTCCTCACATTCGCGGTCCATGTGCCCTGACGAGGACGGGCAAGCATCGTCAGACGCGATGCTACGCACAGTCTCTTCAAGCGGAATTGAAACAAAGCACTGAGCATTTTCTTTTTCCTGAAGCGTCTCCGAATCTTCTGCTGTGGAAGCAAAAAGCTCGGGGGAGACGGCTTTTTGCTTGGCCCGCTTGCTCGAAGGCGAAAAAAAGTCGGCAATAGACCTTTTCTGTGACATACTGAGGCAACCCAATGTAGACTGAACGTTGGAGGGGCGGCAGGGGAGACCCACGCCATAGAGGGCGCTGCGGGGTCGGCCGCTGCCGTTGAATGGGGCGGGCAAAACTCGTTACAAGAATGTTGACCTCTCCGATGTTCCCTTCAACCTGCCTTTAAAACCTCTTCCTTTGCTCGCACGCTACACGCGTTCTGCACGTGTTTTTGAGAGTCTCGCGTCGCGCGAGGTTAGGATGTACACGCTTTTGTCGCGTTTAAGATCGCCGCAATTTAAGATTTTTTTTTCGTGGCAGCAATTTGGTGAAAGGTCAGCGATCTGCTCAGCCATGTAGCAGGCAGGCAGGCAGGCACAGAACTTTATTTTTGTCCTGAAAAACTGCAGTTGGACGTCCCCTTTTAGGGGGATCCTGTAGCAGTTGCGGGCCGCTCCCACGCAGGGACAGGAAGACCGTGGCCCTCCGCCCTCTCGCAGGCTCTCTGGACAGCCCGAAGTTGAACCGAAAGGTCGCCGCTTCTCAGGGCTTCCTCCCAGTCCTCTTCTTTGCTGAACTCTGTGTCACGTAACGCAGGACATTGCCAGAGCATGTGAGCTAGTGAGCAGTAAGCCTCTCCGCAGTTCGGACAATGCGGTTCAACATTGGGCGAGAAGTTACTAAACCTGCCTCGCGAAGGGAAAGACCCCGTTTGGAGCATCCTGAAGGCCGAAGACTGCGGACGAGTGAGTTTAGGGTGAGGAAGTGGAAAGACCCTCCGAGAGAGATGATAATGAGTCACGATCTCGTGAAAAGTGAGGAGCGGGTCCCTGTACCTGCCGGCATCCCCGCCCGCGAATTCGCCGGGACCGCCGCGGTGAGTGAAACCTCGCGCACGGTCATGGGCAAACTCATTGGCGTTGGGGACATCGGGGTGTACGTTGGCCCCCATGTGGGCCGGGAACCATGTTATGGTGTGAAACCCGGCAGCCCCCTCGCTGCCGAGGATAGCTGCTGCCTCCCGCGAGATCGAGCCCGAGGCGAAAGCTCTGGCAGCGGACCGCGAGTCCGTGAAGACATTTGGACGCGATGCGTCCTTCATTGCTACAGCAATGGCAATTTGCTCAGCAATCGTTGCCGAAACGTTTCTAACCGACGCAGCACATAGGAGCTTGCCACTATGGTCGACTGAGACCACTGCAAAGCGATCAGAACGCCCGTACTGTGCTGCATCGACAAACGTAGCGAGGTCCGGGCTGTCTGCAACTGACTTCAATAAGGAACGGGCCCGAGCTATGCGGCGTCCTACATTGTACTGCGGGTGGACATTCCTGGGAAGTGGAGCTACGGCAAATGTACCTCTGATAGAAGACGGTAGAGTCACTTTACGTTCGCGAATCTGTGTAAGACCGCAGCCAATTGACTCCAGGATACGTCTACCGGCCTGCGAGGACGACAGGCGCACTACCTGAGCCATTTTCTGCGCCTCGATCACCTCCGAGAGGGAGTTATGCATGCCCAGTTGTATGAGCTTTTCGGTGCTCGTGCTGAGAGGCAACCCTAGAACTCGCTTTATACTCGTGCGCATTAGTGCGTCGATTTTTGCCTCTTCCCTTTTGGACCAGTGCAGCGCTGAAGCGACGTAATTAATGTGGCTCATGAGAAACGCATGGTAGAGCCGAAGGAGATTGCTCTCGCTCAGCCCGCCCCTGCGGTTCGAGACCCTGAGTATGAGCCTAAGCATGTTCTCCGTCTTGGAAGTGATGCGAGCTATAATCTGCGAGTTGCGCCCCTTCGACTCCAGCAACAGTCCGAGCACCCTGATGCAGTCTACCCTGGGGATTCTCTGCCCGTCACGTGTGTATAGAGATATTGGAATCTGCTCTAGAGGAGTGAGGTTCCTCATCCCTTGTCGGGTGGGTCGGTAAAGTAACAACTCGGACTTGGCAGGCGAGAGGCTCAATCCCGAACCGACTAGAAAGCCCTCCGTGACGTTGAGTGCCTGTTGAAGTGCCTGCTCTACCTCGGCATCGGACCCTCCCATGCACCACACAGTGATATCGTCCGCGTAGAGAGCATGGTTAATCCCGCGAACCGTGGCGAGTCGCTCGGAGAGGCCCTTCATGGCAATATTGAAGAGCAGAGGAGAGATGACGGCCCCCTGTGGAGTGCCTCTCGCTCCCAAGGTAAATTCCGCGGATTTTAGTTGGCCGATCTTAATGGAAGCCCTGCGTTCCCTGAGAAAGGAGCTAACGTATGCGTGGAAACGTTGTCCCAGACACATATCCGAGACTGCCTCAAGCACAAACTTGTGAGAGATGCTGTCAAAAGCTTTGGCCAGGTCTAGAGCTAGTATGCCTCTAGTATCTCTGGTGTAGTTGTCAATAATTTGTCTCTTAATGAGGAGCATGACGTCCTGTGCAGATAGGGCAGGCCTAAATCCCACCATGTTTTGCGGAAATAGCTCTTGAATTTCGATGTACCGGGACACCCTATTGTGGATCGCATGTTCAGCCACCTTTCCTACGCAGGACGTAAGCGAGATCGGCCGCATGTTCTCCGGTGCTAAAGGTTTCCCTGGCTTTGGAATAAGCACCACGGAGGCAGTCTTCCAGGATTCGGGGACAAGCCCCGTCTCCCAGATTTTGTTGACTTCCTCGGTTAGCTTCTGGATGGATTTACTATCCAAGTTACGTAGGAGCCTATTTGAGATTCCATCCGGGCCCGGTGCAGAGCGTCCGTTGAGCTCCTGGAGAACCTCCCAAATTTCTGGTTCAGTGAAAGGTGCGTCCAGCTCCGCCACCGTTCCCCCCCGGTAACGAGGATAGTCCGCGTCACCGGAAGGACCCAGCGGAAGATAGGTATCCGCTAACCCTTGCAGAAGGGCTGTTTCAGACACACCTTTCGCCTTTTCACTATGTACAATTCTGTCAATAGCGAATCTCTGGTTACCTTTGGATTGCGACTGATCAAGTAGTTGTTTAAGGAGGTTCCATTTGCCCCCCACTCTCATCTGTCCATCAACCGAAGAACATACTTCGTCCCACTGCTGTTTGGATAGTTCAATAGAATAAGCTTCGATCTCGCGATTGAGTTCCGCAATTTTCTTTCGGAGTCTGCGATTGAGCCTCTGCGTCCGCCACCGGGCTAGGATGGAATTTTTGGCCTCTAAGAGGTGCGCGAGGTGAGAATCCATCCGATCAACTTTCAGGTCCGTTTTGACAACCTTGGTTGCAGCATTAACATCCTCCTTGAGCCTTGCAAGAAGGCTCTCTAAGCTGCCGTATTCAGCTTGGTCCTCCCTTCGCAATTTTCGAAAGGCATCCCAGTCCGTTACCTTAAATTCCCTGAGGGGAGCCGCATTGACACCTAGGGTAATAGCCACCACGAAGTGGTCGCTACCTAGATTCTCTTGCAGATTTTGCCACCCTGCTGTACGAACGTTCTTGACGAACGCCAAGTCCGGAGTCGAGTCTCGGGCTACCGACGTGCCCGTTCTCGTCGGGAACCGCGGATCCGTAATCAGTTCCAATGAGCAGTCCGATACCGCCTGTAGGAGATTATTGCCCTTGGGTGTTCGCCTAAGGTAGCCCCAAGCGTCGTGCGGAGCGTTAAAGTCTCCCGCTACCACGATGGGGGCCCCCTTAGCCAGAGTCACCGCTTTGGTCATGATCGAAGCGAACGCTTGCCGGATGTCCGACGGCGAGCTGTAGACATTCAGAATAAATACGCTGTTTCTGAGCCAGCTGTTCGGGATGAGTTCTACCAGAATTACCTCCGCCCTGTTTTTGCCCAGCTGTAGTTTGTGTTCCTGAAAGGAGCATTTTCTTGCGACCAAGGTTGCCAAACCCCGCTTTCCCTCCTCGCGCACCGAGACAACTCGATAGCCCGGGAAGGTTAGCGCTTCACCGAGAGTTTCTTGTAAGATAATTACGTGCGGTTTGACCGCCTGAGAAGCGACGAACTGCTGCAGCGGAGCCCTGCGCCTTTTGAAACTGGCACAGTTCCACTGCCAAACGACAAGCTCATTAGTGTTGCCCGCCATGATTATTGCTCTGAATTTGCCTCTCCCGCGCCGGGTGTACTGCTAATGCGCCTGCAGGTGACGGCGCCCTGTTCGGACCTTGCGAAGACGACCGGGTCGTAGCTAGCGCGGCCTGCGTGCTTTCAAGAGACGACACCCTTTGTAGTAGAGTAGCCATGCTGTCAGCGAGTTGTTTTATCGATTGCTGCATGCTTTCCAGAGCTGTGCTGTTGGACTCGGTCTCCATAGAGTCCCACTCCCCTTGCGAGGGCGTGGCCCTGCGTTTACCTGAGCGCGCCTGTGCCTCCGCTGGTGGGGGCATCTGCTGGCTGTCGCCCTGGGATGAGTAAGATTTGCGAAGCGACTCAAGGTCAGCCCTCATCTGTTGAAGCTCTGTCTTTAGGCGAGCATTCTCTTCGATCAACCTAGCTACCCTGGGGTCTTCCCTGTGCTCTGGCAATGCTACCTGCGTTACCTTTGTTGGCGGCGCCGCTGTCTTCGGCTTTGCTCGATCCGCCCAGGTAGGCGCTTCCTGGATCCGCACCCGCGAGCGAGAGCGCCCTCTGGAGCGAGAGCGCCCCCTGGAACGAGAGCGCCCCCTGGAGAGGCTGCGCCGGTGGTAAGCTGGCGTGACCGACCGCCCCCGCTTGGGAGAACTTCCCACGCTGGAATCACGTGACCGGCACCCCTGGGCCGGCTGTTGATTTTTGTTGGCACGCTTTCGGCGCCGTCTTCTCCTTCGCACAACGTAGGGGACTTGAAAGCGTTGTTTGCACGTTCTGTCCGCCGTTGGATGAGGTCCTCCGCAAAGAGAACACGTGGGCGAGCACTGGTGATCGTCAGGTGGGGAGGCGAGTCCACAGCCTCTGCACATCTTCTTGTCTGGGTTGGGGCAAACGTCGGCCCTGTGGCCCAGGCCTCCACACGCGTAACACACGTCGGTTTGCCGCTTGTAGAGCGTGCAGCGCAGTAAACTAACACCGCACATGACGTAGTTCGGCACCTTCATGCCGTCGAAAAGCACGACCACTGTGGTAGTGTTCTTGATCCTCTTGGCTTCTACGGCCTTGGGATTTCGCTGGTTGACAATCATCGCTTGGAGTTGGGTACAGCTGATGTCGACGTCTACTCCTCGTATGACTCCTTTACAGGTGTTATCGGGGGCCGCAACATACGCCGCCACGTTGTATAACCCTTCGCTTATGCGAATCTGTTTGATCCCAGCATACGCGTTCGCATTCTTCTGCGCCGGTGTGGAAATGACAAGAATGTTTTGAGCAACGTTAAGGCAAACGATGTCACCTTCGGTCTCAGCCGGGGCTAAAGCAGCCGCCATAGCAAGAGCTTGCGCGAGCCTAATTTGGCTTACTTTTCTGACGTCGAGTCCGTCCCTCGGCCGGATGATGATTCGTATGTGGTCCCTCGGTAGACGAGGGAGCCTCGATGCGGCTGCGAGGCGCTTCATCGCGCCTTGCGGGGCTGCCGTGCGGCGGCCTCCCTTCGAGCCCACGTTCGATGCGTTGCCCGCCGTAACTGGCATTCCTAGGCGAGCTTTCTTGTTCCTGCCCAGCGCTGTCGTCCAACCAGGGCGATTCGCTTCTTCGCGAGAGATTTCCTCTCCCATCACCGTTTCTACTGCGGGCATGTTGCCCCTCTTCGTTGGGTTAGGCCTAAGCCTACCCGCGCCTCACGGGAAATAATTCGGTAAAAGGACGACTCACTGACAAAGTCCGGTATCGACGTGATCCTCAGAAGAACCTGCCTCGAATGGTGCACAGCTTGGCCACAAGAACCACGAAAATCCGACCGAAAACATTAACAGAAGCGGCAGCCGATCCTTTCACGTCCGCACTGGTCGGCAGTCAGACAGTCAGACGAATACAGTAGCCTAAATAGGTGACGTCATTTTTTATTCAAGTGAATAACGTGACGGGCACGGAGAAAGAAACCGACGTCCCTTTCTGTACATACTTGTAATCCCCTAGCAACGTCTACACCGCCATTTCTTACCGTTTTCTTTCCCAATAAAGCAGCAATCATATATAGCCTCTCATTGTGCATAACGCCATTAACATGCGCAGAACACCGAAGAGCACTTGTGTGCTTGTCCGTGTCATTGTGAATGAATGTCAGATGCAAAGACGCCTGAGTTGCGTCCAATTTATGAAATGGAAAAAGAGGCCTCAATGTTTGTACAGTGCTTTATGAGCAATAATGCAAAAGCATCTTCTGGGGCATTCCTGAAGTCAGATTGTACTTCCGTCGAGACGTCGGCTATGCTGCCAGGTGATCGAGTGATCTTCCGAACGCGTCGAACGCGTTGCCCGTGCGGTCAACAGCTTGGGCTGGCAGAGAATTCCACGTGCGGGGCATGTAGCTCGATAGAGCTTCCGAGTATTTTGTGGTGTATAGGAAGAGACGCGTCTCAGCGGAAGCATCCACCAGCATTTTCCATGTTTTTGTTGATTGATTGATTTGTGGGGTTTAACGTCCCAAAACCAGCTCTGATTATGAGAGACGCCGTAGTGGAGGTCTCCGGAAATTTCGACCACCTGGGGTTCTTTAACGTGCACTGACATCGCACAGCACACGGGCCTCAACATTTCGCCTCCATCGAAATGCAGCCGCCGCGGCCGGGATTCGATCCCGCGACCTTCGGATCTGCAGCCGAGTGCCATAACCACTAGACCACCGTGGCGGTGCTCCATGTTTTTGTTTAAGTGTGTGAAATGTGCCATACGTCTTGTTTGGAACGCAATTACGTAGGGGCACTCTGACAACCGGAGGATCCCATGGTTTGAATGTTGGACTGTTCAAAGGACATTTTGTACATAAGCTGTGAATAGTTTTGTTGATTACTGATATGTGTCAGTATGGCATATGTGTGTTTAGGCTGACCTTTAAGTGTGCCAGTTACGTCATAGTCTGAAGGTACACCAAGTGCGTTTATGTGAGCTATCGGTTGAACTGTGTGTGGACGTGTTGTGATTCACTTGACGCGCACATCTCTGCAGTTTCTTTTCTTGTTAAAAAAAAAACTTATCCGAAAGGGGGCTTATTGTGATGTGTGATGTGCGCGGTTTGAAAAGTGCGCGTGAAAAACAAAAGTGACGCGAAGAAAGAAAAAGAAGGCAACGAGAAAAGACGCTCGCGCACCGGCAGGACGGTATATGAAAGACGAGGAAGACGAAGAACAACGAGAGGCGGGGCTCTGCGAAATGAAATAGAATAACAAAACAAAGGAGCCAACCACAAACATCCACGGAGTTCCTAGCGGCCACTGGCTGAATAACACGGTGGCACAGCGGTGGCCAATCAGACAGGAACAAGTAAGCGGAAAGACAAGAAAAGCTTGCGGCATCGGGGTTCTCGGGGGATTCCACGAAAGAGTTCCAGGAAGGAGTTCGAGGAAGGCAGCGGATCGTCCACCGGCCCGGGCGTTGAAGACGGCAGTCGGGTTCCGGACCTGAGCCACAAGGGCTTCACCCGACCGGGACCTCCTGCTGACCTGATCCCAGCCAAAGGAACCCCAGTGGCTCGCAAGCTCCAGGCAAGGTCTTCCTGAATCTTGTGCCCGCAGGCATAGTGTGAACAGTCGGGCTGCGGGTCCGAGTTCCACACCGAGACGCCTGGCCAAGATGCCGGTACCATCTCATCGAGCTGCCTAACCGCCCACGTCCTCCGTCGCCATCAAACATCTGGCATCGTGTTCTTCACAAGTCTGCTGCACTTCGTTCACTGGTTCACTCAAGCTCATCGGTGATTTGGTGAGCCATGCACTTCTCTCGCGTCGCCTTCACGCATGACTGACGGACCCTTAGGGATTAGACTGCCAGGACTCTCGTAGCACCCATAGAGACGCTATTAGAGCGTGCTACCTTCTTAATGGTGTGATGTTTATTTTTCCTTTCAAGTGCTTCTTTCATTATGCTCTTTCTTATCAGTTTAAATTAAAACCCTTGTGTTTTGTTGTGTTGTGTGAAGAACGGCTTTGTCCTGGATTACTCTCGGAGGCTTCGCCTGAGAGAGTCGTCCGAAAACGAACCTATAAAAGAACCTGCTTAAAATATCATCACAACCTGGATGCGCGCGTGCTGAGCTGGAGGAGACGAGAAGGGATATAACGCGCGTTCGAGCGTGTGCGGCTTAAGCACGGTGGTAGCGCACCGGGCACTTTTTAGGGGCGAAGCTCCTTAAGCTGTGGGTCGGTTGTCACGCATCGTATCGTGTAACCTACACCACTCACAATACCATGCAACGCCATGCCACGCCGGAAGCTTGCGCTCGCCCTCGGCGCGTGCCTCCCGGCGCGCGAGCTCTCTCTCTTCCATCTGTGTCTTGTGAGAGAGAGGCAGAGAGAGACAGAGCGAAAGGCGCGCGTTGGCTATGGAAACGCTCTTTCTTCGATGAACGCGAGCTCGCAAAGAAGGAGAACGCGCCCTCACCCGAGAGAAACAACGTTGGCGCAGGCAGTTCTAGCGAGTTTCTTGATTGAAAAATACCGACTGCTCGCGCTGGAGAACCGTTCACCGTCCACCCATATATATATATATATATATATATATATATATATATATATATATATATATATATATATATATATATATATATATATCTTAGGCACTGGGTCTTCAGAAGTGCCGGTGGGAGATTTCACTTGTGCGTAGTTCAACCATAAGGATTCGTAGCGTGCGCGTTAACTAAATTAATCCGGAACTCGGCACGATCTACGATGAACCTCCTGAGCTTCGCCCACTCATCATCATTCACTCCGTGGATATGCTGTGAATTTTTGTCGTGGCGTGGGGGCTGCGAGTTCGAGTCCCAGCGCTACTAGAAAAGTTTTTAGAGCGTTTTTCTTTGTTGTTCTTACATGTTTAATTTACTGCGTCATATCCGTTACGTCGTTACGTATATAGGGTCGTGGTGGAGCCCGGCATAAAACACTTTCGTGCTAAAAAAACCGAGGACAGAATTGATTAATAGATTTGTGGAGTTTTAATTACGTCCCAAAACCAGCTATGATTATGCGAGACGCCGTAGTGGAGGCCTCCAGAAACTTCCACCACCTGGGGTTCTTTAACGTGCACTGACATCGCACAGTACACGGGGCTCAACATTTCAGGCGCATCAAAATGCAGCCGCCAAGGCCGGGATTCGATCCCGCGACCTTCAACGGGGACAGAAGAAAGGACACAATGCCAGCACTGACACTTGCAGAGCGCGCAATTTCATAACTCTACGTGCACATGGAAACTGCATCATCTGTCACTAAGATGTAAAGCGTGCATGTGAATGCGTTCGTTGGGGCAAAGTCCCGCGTGTGCAGCGTATTTTCGACCGCGGAACGTCGCTTCTTGTTACCTCGTTTAGCGCTCCCTCTAATGACTTCAAGGGTGCACGAGGAGGTTCAATAACAGCATCTATGCTAAGACATCATTTAGCATACGAGCAAACTGTCGCAAAACGGCAATATGAAAGGAGACTAAAAGCTCGTATCTCACCTTTACCTTGTCGTGCAGTCACCTGTACCTCGTCCTCCGCTGCACCTGGCGCAATGCGTCTGCTCACGCCGTTTTAACTGTAATCAGTTCTTGGGCGAGATGCTTTATAGCGAGGCACGAGCATCCCATGCAGGTGCGAGGTGCATGCGGAGCACACATGGCGCCGTTCAAAAGCATTGTGCGCTTGTCCCAAAGGCGCACAAATATGGATAACATGTGCACCGTATCCGTGAGCTACGTATCACAGCTCATGAAAAATAAGTCGCTCCCTGAGCACAGCTGCTCCACCATCGCCGTCGGGAACATCTAGTCATGGCGAAAAGGTTGGTTACCTGGCGTTCTACACCTACACTTGTTATTATGCAGACTGATGCACTATCGCAGTTATTCTAACGGGGCAGCGATTTCAGAAAGCTCTAAAATTAACGCTCCGCCTATGCTTTCAACATCTTTTTCTAATGCAAACGATGGACGAAAATATGCAAGCAACTACAAACACAGCATGCACTTTCGTAATGTTCACATACGCAGGTCCGCAAGGGCTTTCTCCCGTGCCAATTGAGATTCACTTAACGCATTCATTGCTTGACTAGCTGAAGCAGGCATGTCGAAGCAGGCGCGTATTTTGGGGCGCTATTCCGAGATGATCGCCAAAGGCAACAGTGTCGTCTTG